>PVIY010009234.1:0-73417 GCA_004026745.1 Myrmecophaga tridactyla | reverse complement strand
ATGGAAAAAAGTGTACCTATTGCGAAGTATAGACTTTGGTTAACAGTAATGTTTCAATATTCTTTCATCAACAGTAACTAAAGTATCATGCTAATGCTAAGAATCAATAATCGGGGGGATAGGGGTTTGGGATATTTATGTTTGTTTTCTGTTTTTGTTTTTTTTTGAGTAATGCAAATGCACCAAAATTGATTGCAGTGATTAATGTAAAACTCTGTGATGATACTGTGAATCGCTGAATGTATACTTTGCATTACTTATTGGTGTATGAATATATCTTGATAAACTGTTTAAAATTAAAATAAAATAAAGAAACATAGTTGAATAACACTTGGAAAATAGTGTCAGTGATGGAGACCTTCTTGTAACTCCTTCAAAATAAAGCCTTGTCTTTTGTTCCATCTTGAAAATAAAACCTCAAGTGAGATATAGGAGACCCCGGTATCTTTTTAAGACCTATGCCCAGCTTTCTGCTTGGTACTTGGAAAAGTGCAAAGCCAGCATCTGGCTCAGCAGTAGGCCTGCAGAGGTTGCCTCTGTGTCCCAGGCTCAGAGAGGAGAGCAATCAAAAGATCCCTAGTCTAACGGAGTGAGCTGGGGAGACTGGTTGGGAGTGGACTAGCAGTCTGGAATGAGGACTCAGTCTCAGAGAGAAAGATTCCAAGTGTACAGAGCCTGTCACTGGAGACTTCATTAGGCCTTGTAGATACGTCAACAGCAGATGCAAAGGGATGAGAGCCTCACACCTACAGGTGAGATGAGGTGATCTATCCCTCACCCAGGCTGGCCAGAACAAGCTAACCCTCTCTTCAATTACTGGGAACTGAAATCAACCCAAGGAGAGGGTGAAGATGAAGGAGAAAGAACCCTGAATTGACTTTTTTTTTTTTTCTTATTTTTGAGGTGCATGGTCTGAGAATTGAACCTGGGTCTCCCACATGGAAGGCGAGCATTCTACCACTGAGCCACTCGTGCACCCATCTATTTACTTTTAAAAGACTGAATTATATATACTGAATTGCCAGAGAAAGTGCTCATTTGGAGAGGGAAAGTACATAAAATTGACTAGAGTAAGTTGTCCTACCATTTAGAGAGCAAGGGCTGAGTTAAAGACTTGAACCATAAAACAATAGTGATTTAGCTACACACCTGAATCTCATGGACGCCTGTAAATTTTATTCCCTCTGAACACATGCATCTACATTTTTGTATCTGATAGCATAATAGTTTGTACACTGTGGATAGTAACAGTGCACCAAGCAACCTGTATTCACGGATATAATCAGAAAACATCTTTCTTTATCTCTCCTGCTGTCTTTTAAAAATTTGCTAAGTGATCATTTTGCAGCATGGTGCTAGCTAGTCTCTTGTAGGAGGGAAGGGTGGTGGTGTCTTTTGCCCCTTAGGCTTTCACACCTCCATCTACTTAGCTAAGGTTTGTGACCACAGCCTGGTGGAGAGAGCAAATTACAGGAAACAGGAACGTTGCTACCTTTTACTGCCATAATCTGGTTTAGCACTTTCAGAGTCTGTGCAAATGTTTAAAATAGACTCTGATTCATGAGAAATATATACTTCAGTTGGACAAACTCTTGGAATGTAGGCCATTTCCCAGAGCATCGTCTCTTTTCCAATCAACTGCCTAAACATTTAGCCATCCCTTTTCTCTTGGTCTCTTATTTCCTGTCTGTCTGGATTTCCTAGGTGGGAGGCAGGCAAAGGTTTCCTGCATCCTTCTCAATGTAGTGGAGATATTTTTGAGGTTCTCCATTTGGTCCCTTTAGCCACTTTCTCTTAATTGCATAAGAAGAGAGGTACTGGATTTTGTCCCAATGGGAAGTTGATTCTTACAATACAGCCCTCTACAATGAAATATTCTGCACAGATCCTTTCCCTAATCTTTCCCTGCAATAATTTCATTCTATCAATAGTAATATTTTAAAAGTGAATGTACATATATAATACCATTTGTGATTATGCCTCATCTAACACTGAGACAGGGAAAAGCTGATATTTGTATGCTGGGTATCCTGCTCTATCTATCTATATCTCTCTATGTATCTATCTATGTAACTTTCAGCTATATCTAAATTGTTTATTATGTCTTGGTAGTTCAGAATTCATTAGTCTACTTTCTTAAGGGAGCTTCTCATTTGTGATGTCCACATGTAAGAATTCACAAAAGTGCCTATTTCCTTGTATATAAAATGAATGAAATTTGATACAACAGTTTTAGAATCTCTTCCAAATCTGACAATTACAGTCCTTTTCCATTTGTTTCTACCATTGGATCCTCTGTGGCGCAAATGGACAGGTATTTAAACTGTGATCTAGGAATAAACTTCTGTCCCTGACGATAAGGCAAGGCATATAAACAAGTCTTGGTAATGAGTGTGGATACACTGCCCTGTGCTTTTTTTAATTTTCAGATCACATATACTGACTGGACATATGTGGCAAGGCACAGACACCTCTCTCTACATCACAAGAAATATGTATGTGAGCATGAGACGTTAAGAATTAAAAGTGGTAGAAGATGCAAAATGAGAAAAAGAAACCTCCACAAAACACGAATATATTTGAGCTATGCCCTTCAGATTTTGACAAGCTCACAAAATTACACCATTACAACAAGGACAAACAAATGCACAGAATTCACCTTCTAATAGTGCCTAATAAAAGAAGTTAATAAAGAATAGAAGGAAAGTGAGAAAGATATCTTACAAGATTGGACAGCTTCCTTTGTGCGTAAAAAGCTAAGATGGTTCGTATTCCTGAATATCACCAGTCACTGGGCATAAAGCAGGGACATGATTCTTTCATTTGGTTCCTTTATTGAATTATGTGCTTTTATGTTCTAAAGTTTTCAAAATGAAATATTTTTCCACCTGCTTACCTCAAATAATAATCATTCAAATAGAAAGGTCAACAACTCTAACCTTTAAAATAATGCAACACATATAGATTTCTGCTTCCTCATTTGACTTTTAAATATGCATATACTCTTGGGTTTTTTTTTCTTTCTTTTTTTTTTTTTTGCATGGGCAGGCACTGGGAATTGAGCCTGGGTCTCTGGCATGGCAGGCGAGAACTCTGCCACTGAGCTACCATTGCACTGCCCAAATATGCATACACTTTTAAGGACACCTTTTGAAAAGATAAATTTTTCCTTTCAATGTTTCCTTGGAATCTTCAACTCTGAAAGTGATTTGATCAATTTTGTTTATATGTCTCTACTTTTCTTTTACTATTAAGGTCAACAAGGCTGTTTAATGCATTGTTCCTGCTTGGCCCTGCACATCTTCATCCTGCTAAGTGCTGTGTAAAATCCATTTATAAAGGGTATATTCTTCTTATTGTTTTTTCTGTTTGTAGTCACTGGCCTCATTCCCTTACATTGCTCTACAACGAATACCACCTTCAACTATAGTCATTAATTAATGATTCATTGTCTCTTACAGGCAAGATTAGAAACACGGAGTTATTCATTCCCATTAAGTGAAAAATGAATTGCTAGCATGTTTCAAAAATGAAATAAAGAGAAAAATCCAATTAGATACTCTTAGCAGGGGTCAAAAGAAGTTGGCATCTCTTTGGGTCTTCCATAGTCACATTGTCAATGAACCAGAGAACAAAAGCTACATACTATAGAGGGGAAGATATTTATGAAGTGAGTTGATGAACAATTACTGCAAGTTGCCTCCAAACAAATTGTAAATTACAAGGTAATGAGTTAATTTCAAATAATTCCTTACTGTTTACTCTGTCTCTATCCTGTTCAACATACCAATTTCAGCCTTGAAAATGCTCAGTAACAATCACAGTCTTAGCATATTTTGCCAGAATTTACTGTTGGCAAGGATTCACAGAACCTCATACTTAGTGCTCAATCTTTAGAAGTAATGTGATGAAGTAAGAAGTGAAAACCACAACGGCATTTTAAAAATAAGCTTCAAGCTGAATAGTTGATTCGAAAACTGCGCATTAATGAATAGTTGTACTTTTTCCTCATTATACATTTACAATCTTATTCAAAGCCTTATCTCAGGCTGTGGTATAATTATTCTTTACAACTTTAATTACACTGAGCATGACATTGTATAATGTTGACATAGGGTCTTTCATTTTAGGTCTGTGGTTTATACACATCGCTTCCAGAATCAGTGGCATGAATTTCAACCCCCTTCTCCACCAATTATTTAATAGATGTGTTAATTTACAACAGCAGTAAGGAGAATGGTTGTGATACCTTTATATCATTTCACTTGGCATTTCTCATATTCTTTTTTTTTTAATAGCAGCAATAGGTTTATAGAAAAATCCTGTAGGTTATACAGAGTTTCCATACATATCTGTTCTAGTTTGCTAGCTGCCAGAAAGCAATATACCAGAAATGGAATGGATTTTAAAAGGGGAATTTAATAAGTTGCTAGTTTACAGTTCTAAGGCCAAGAAAATGTCCCAATCAAAACAAGTCTATAGAAATGTCCAATCAAAGGCATCCAGGGAAAGATACCTTGGTTCAAGAAGCTGATGAAGTTCATGATTTCTCTCTTAGCTGGAAGGGCACATGGCAAGAAAGGCGTCATCTGCTAACTTTCTCTCCTGGCTTCCTGCTTCATGAAATGCCCCGGGAGGCATTTTCCCTCTTCATCTCCGAAGGTCACTGTCTTTCTGGTTCTCGTGGCTATGTCGTTCTTCTCTGCTCTCTCTGAATCTCTTATTCTCCAAAATGTTTCCTCTTTTATAGGACTTCTTTAAAGTAATCAGAAAGTAATCAAGACCCACCCGAATGGGTGGAGACATGTCTCACCTAATCCAGTCTAACAACCGCTCTCGATTACATCACATCTCCAAGGAGATGATCTAATTACAGTTTCAAACATAAAATGCTAGATAGGGATTAGAAGAAATGGCTGCCTTTACAAAATGGGATTAAGATTAAAACACGGCTTTTCTAGGGGACGACATACATCCTTTCAAACCAGCACAACATCCCCTACATGCACATTTCAATATTAGTAACATTTTGCAGTAGTGTGGTTCATTTGTTACAATTGATGAACCAAGATAAGTATAATATTAACTATAGTTCATAGTTTACTTATATTTGCATTGCACAGTTTTATGGATAATTAAAATTTTTTTATTCTAGTAACAGTGATGCAACTTAAAATGTCCCATTTTATCTACTTTCAATTATACAATTGCGTGGTGTTAACTGCATGTGCAGAGCTGTTCCACCATTACAGCCATTCATTACCAAAACTTCTCCATTACCTCAAACAGAAACTCCATATCAATGAAGCCCTAACTCCCAATTTCCCAACCCCACTGCTGGAAACCTGTATTCTAGTTTCTGTCTTTAAGAATTTGCATGTTCTAATTATTCCAGGTCTGGGAAATCATACAATATTTGTTTTTTTGTGTCTGGTCTATTTCATGCAAACAGGATATCTTCAAGAATCATCCATGTTATAGCATGAATCAGAACTTCATTTTTCCTTGTGGCCAAATAATAATCCATTTCATGTTTATACCAGATTTTGTTTATCCATTCACCTTCTGATGAACACTTTGTTGCTTAATGTTTGACTCATTTTAATTCACCCTACAGCAGTCTTTTAGCATCTTTTCATTATACTTCAAATATTAGAAATTTCTTCTTCTTTCTTATTTTTCCTTTTTATTTCACTCTTTGCAATTTAAAAAATTAAATTCTGATGTTTCATTATTGTACATTATTGTACATGCCTCCCAGAGTATTTATCAGTCACACCATATGTCTTAAAACAGTTCTATATCTCTATAAAGCATATTGCATATGGGTGTATGTGTCACAAATACTGTTGCTATATAGAGTCATCTGATAATTAAGCAAGATGTATTGAATTTCTAAATTTGGAAAGCTTGAAAATGAAAAGGTAAGAAAACAACTATGGAATAATTTGAAAGAGGAAAGCAGACAGCAACTGGAGGAATCCATGTCGTAGAGGACAGGACAGACTGAGATGCTGAAGATAAAAGATTGGGGAGGGAGAAATTTGGCTTTGGGTATCATCAGAGGAAGGACAGAAATATCCATGGCACAGCTTGGGGTATCAAGCTCGGGTAGAGGAGAAACACTTTTTTTCTACGAGATAGGAAGGGAAAGGAAGAGTACATGCAGAAAGGGATTCATTAGAAGAAATAATGGGGAGTTGAAGGAACTCTTGGCTAATGGCATAATTTGTTGAGAAGGAGAAGAAACAGCAGTATAGTTAAGGACCTGAAATGACAGATATGGGCAGAAGGAGAAAACAAAAAGATCAGGTATAAGAAAGGGATTAATACACAACTTAAACATTTGGCTGGATTTAGAAAACATGGATTACAAGTTGTGCCAATATTTATCTATTTGTTTAGTAGTGCATGGTACTCCAATTGTAAACATAGAAAACATCTTGTCTGAGTAGATTTAAAATTTTGCGTTTTTTTCTCAGCGAATATCTAGAAGAAAGATGAAAACAAATAAGGGTTCTAGACAGACTGTGATTAGAGTAATAGATCCTGAATCTCAGGACTCAAATTGAAGGAAATGAATTCAGGAGTATGCCTCTAAACCAAGAGAAAACAGCATGATAAAGGCAAAGATCAAAACATAATTGGAGAGAGAATGGGGAGCAAAAAGAAGAATATAACATGAGGTCAGAAATTGAGATACTAGACTATAAAATCGTAGAAATTTGAGAGATCTAATTGACACCCAGGACCTGATGTGACTATCAGATTAAGTTGTTGAGTCACCAAAAAACAAAGACAATTCCTCAAAAGAATGAAGATAATTTATTGGTGGAGACAACTGCAGTCAATTGATAGTGGTGGGTAGTGAAATAATTGGAAAACTTTGATCCAGATATAAAAGTTCTTAATGGACCAAAGGGGAATGAAGAGGCAGAGAGAACAAACACAGAGGTGAGAAAAACAAAAACAAAAACAAAAAAAAACAGGTCTCGTTTAGCATAGCTTCTTCAATTTATTAGTTTGTTTTTTCCAGTTTTGGTTTGTTTTGAATTTCCCAAATAACTTTAAACATGTGTATTCTCCCTTATTTTCATTATATTGCATTTTATGTATTCAGTAATAGGCTTTTAAAAATGTTGGACTGTGATGACAAATCCTTACAAAATAAATGGCAGCTCACTGCTGAGTTTCCTGATTATTTTCATTCCATGGGTTGGCATGATTGTATTTTCCAACTAAGAGTTGAAACTTCCTCTTTTATTTTATCTCTTTTAATCTAGGAAGAAGCATTTTTATGCCTATACTTATGGTCATTGTTTTATTTTTAATTATTTCTCCTCCTTAATTAGCAAAGCTAAAAAATAACTCTTTTAATTTACATTCGTCCTATTTCCTGTGATTTACCAAATAGATAAATGGTTCACTGGGAGATTTGACATGTGTTGGTATTAGGAAAAGGTGAAAACTGGCAGGCACTTTAAAACCCATTAGCTGTGACTGAAGCGTGTTACTTCTATACTAGGCAAATAAACACTTTCTTATTCCTTAGCTTAGTGGGTTGTCACCTTTTTGTCTGTTGCCCAAAATAGGGACTAGTAAGCTGATAAATTTTTCATTATATCTTTTCTTTAAAACATGGTTTAATTTGGCTGTTGTAAGGAGCAAAAGCTCACCTATACCAGCAAAATTGGAAATGTCTTATGAGGACAGATTTTTTGCCCCCAATCTCTTCTTTGCATTTGTTTGTGTGCAAGTGTGGTTGTGTACATGTATGTTTTCCTCTTATGAAAGTTACATGGACTACTAGGTTCACCTCAGAATATTGCTATGGTAAATTCTTAAATGCATTTCTAATATTCAGGAAATGTAACTCCATTTGCTCAAAGAAATTGCACCAGCTGGCCTAATGGACATCAGCCACTGTCAAATCTCAGGTCTTAAATCAGTGAAGAGAAACAGTCATGCCAAGTTTTGTGAAACTATTGATCAGTTAATCAATATTGTGTTAAACACTAATGCTGTGTTAAATGTTCATTAATATTTTGTTTTTACTAGTTTTTAACAATAAGATGGAAAAATAAATAAACATTCGTGGAAAATCTATGATATGCCAAGGGCTTTATATACTTCCTTCTAATTTAATACATATATGGCGACATAGGGGAAGATTTGAAAACTACCTTTTACAGGTGAATGATGATCAGAAGGCTTAGGCTACAGGTCATAAATTCAACAAATCAAGTGCTCTCCAAAGAAAAGGGAATTTAAACCAGATTTTCCACTACACCAGGAAGGCTCCTGATATTTGTGGTGTATTTAAATGCCAGGATTGTGGAAATTTCAGGAACACAGTTCTGAAGCTCAAACGGTGCGCAATCATGTATATAAAATCAGTTTTCTGGTGTGCACATTTCACAGTTGTCAAATTCAGCATATTATATTGGCCCACAGTGCACCAAAAGATATTGAAGGGGACAGAAGTCCCAGTGTTTGGCTGCTAATGGCTTTGAGGATTAAATATAAATCCCTTCTTTTAGCAATGTTCCAAATACATTAGAGAGATAATTCAAGGATGAATCCTGTTTTTTTTTTAAATCTGTTAGTGCTATAATGTGCATCCCTTGTTAGAAAGAAAATGTGTGGCAAGGATGAATGACCACTTCTCTCCTCTTTCATGAGAATATGACATTTTAAGCAAAGGATTAATGCCTCCTTTGGAAATGAAAAATGAACTTTCAACAATTTTCAAGCATTTTCCCCTCAACAACTCTTTATGGATATTTTTAAATCTACAAAAAAGTGGAGAATTTTATAACAAACATACATATGCCCAGCACCATAATTCTGTCTTCAAAGTTGTATCATACTTGGCCTATCTCAGATTTTCCCCTCTACCCACTCCTTTATTCTTCCTTAATCCATTTCACTTTTTGATGAATCTTAAAGAAAATTTCAGGCTTCAGAATATTTTCCCCTAAATATTCCAGTGTATATTTACATCATTATGTAGCTCTCTCTGTTATATTTTACATACAATGGCATGCCCATATTTTATAAAAATACATTTTCTCAAGGATTTTATAAAAATACATTTTCTCAAGGATTGGACAATGTATAACTGGGTAATATGCACCAATGTAACCTCAACCCTATCACCCATTAGTGATTCTTAACTCCCCTTCCAGCCAATCCCTGTTTCCACCCACCATATGCTTCTACAATACTGATTTCTTCCATCATATCTAAGTTTTGCTCTTTCTAGAGCTTCATATAAATGAAATCATATAGCAGCATGATATCTTTTCCCCTTTTCATTATTGCAGCCTGTTTTAGTTTGCTAACTGCTGGAATGCAATATACCAGAAACAGAGCAGCTTTTTAAATAGGGGAATTTAATAAGTTTCAAGTTTACAGTTCTTAGCCATGAAAATGTCCCAATTAAAACAAGTCTAGAAAAATGTCCAAATAAAGGCACCAACAAGAGGTCACCTTCACCCAGGAAAGGCCGATACAGTTCAGGGTCTCCATTTCAACTAGAAAGGCACATGGCAAGCGTGGTGACATCTTCCAGCTTCCTCTCCAAGCCTCTTGCTTCATGAAGGTCCCCCAGGGGCATTCTTAATCTTCAAAACTCTCTGGCTGGTGTATTCTGTAGTTTTCATGTCTCTGCTGCTCTCGTCATTCTCAAGCCTTCTCCAAAATGCTTCCTCTTTTAAAAAATTCAAGTAAAGTAATTAAGACCCACAATGAAATGGGTGGAGTCACATTTCCCTCCATTTAAAAGTTAATACCCACAGCTGGGGGAGTCCCATCTCCGTGGAGATAACCTAATCACGTTTGCAACCCATAGTACTGAATAGGGATTAGAAGAAACAGTTGCTCCCACAAGATTGATTAGGATTAAAACTTGCCTTTTCTAGGGTATATAATTCCTTTCAAACTGACACATAGCCTTTTTACCCCTATCATTTAGAAAAAGTTCAATTTTAATGCCCTCAGTTAGGCAGAATAAGGTTCTCCTATTCTATGGATAAACTAATAATATTTAGTTTTATTTCAGGCAGTTCAGAGATGCTGCTGATAGCTTTTCCAATTCTGAAAGTTCTTCCTTTCACCTTCTATCATTTTTCATATCCATAACCTTCATTCTTTTCCACTCATTTTTGTCGCTGATTCTGCAGTCTACTTGACTTGCCTTTGCTTTTCAACACACTTCCTTTTTAACTCTTTGCCAGCCTCTCTCTATTTCAAACTAAAATACATCTTTCTTCAGTTTAATCTCTCTTCTGACTCTAAGGTACAGCATGCCTGAGGTTAAAACAAGAGTAAAAATGTATTCTAAGTGCCATCTGTTAATTTTTGAAATTTGCAAACATTTTTCATTATTCTGATACTTCGAAATAGACGCTCAAAGAAAACGTGGTAACTATTTCTTCTAGCACAGACCAGTAACAGATGCTGATGCCACCCAATGGAATCCTTTTCTCAAGACAGACTCCCACACATCCACCCCTCCCCCACCGCCGTGAGTGTTGGCTGACAAGAGCTCACAGCTGCACTCATCAGGCAGAATTTTAGAACCATCAGGTGTAGTCTCACCTGGATTTCCTGGAGGTTTTAACTCCCTTAAAGGGAATATCACAGCCAATGACCAATCTACCAAAGGTCTGCACCCTTACATCAAGGGGAGCTAACTCTAGGGTGGTGTTCATGGGTCAGGCTGAGGCTATATTTCAGCTGAAACCACCTTTGCTTCCCTTCTCCTCCATACAATCCTTCCTTCGCTTCCCCGTGGGACTGGATGGAGCGCACTCTTTCAACACATCACTCTAACGTGAGCCCCATTCAAAGGCTTTGCATTCGGGAACTCTGCATTGATATATCCTTACTGCCTCCCATCTCTCCACAGCTTTGGGAGTCAGCAGTAGGTTGGAGTGAACTGGTCACCATTTGCACATTTGTAAAATCTTTTCATTCATTAATAATTTTTCATGCAACTAAAAATTGTAAGTTTACAAATGTAGAATGTATCATTATTTTACAATTTTCATTTTCTTTGATATTACTTTCCTTGCTTAAGAACTTGACACTTATGTTTTTTTTTACCTTTTATTATTGCACTTGGCAAAGGCTTCTTAATTTTGATAGAAAGAGCTCTTTTTATTTGAAAGTTCTATTTTTCTATCTATTATTAGTATTTATCTATCTTTCTGGCTAGCTAGTTATTATCTTTCTATTTATCTTATTATATTCATTTTCCTTTTTTTCCTGTATATTTTGAGTTTACTTTTTAATTTTGGGATGCAATTTCTTATATATTGATGTTAATGCTTATTTTATTTCCTTAATGCTTATTATTGATTTTTCTTTTTAATAGAGTTTTAGTTCTCTCAGAAAAGTTTAGTAAATATTGGTACCCCTAATTTTATGTGCTAAAATATCTCAAATTAATTTTTTACTGAAAAGGTAATTAAGAGACTTTGTTCCTTAATATTTTATTTTGGGAAATATTGTGCATTTTTCCCCTTATTTTATTTGTTTTTAATTGAAACAATTTGCTGTATGTCTACAGTAGTTTATGCACTTGACTAAGATGCAATTCATAAACAAGACTTTTACTGAAAACAGGTTTTTAAAATCTAATTTATTAAATTACTGGCTTCATTTGGCTCAGTGACTTCTTTTACCTTTTATGTTTTTGTTCGTTTGTTTTTC
The DNA here is from genome assembly GCA_004026745.1 of Myrmecophaga tridactyla. NCBI lineage: Eukaryota > Metazoa > Chordata > Mammalia > Pilosa > Myrmecophagidae > Myrmecophaga > Myrmecophaga tridactyla. The sequence goes on along the minus strand of PVIY010009234.1, from coordinate 61,699 downwards.
TCTTTTCTTCTTCTTCTTTTTTTATTATTAGTGTTTTATTTTTTTACTTTGTATGTTTTTAATTACTACTTCCTCTCTCCATCCCAATAGCCCACCAAAATAAGTGATATTAACAACTCATTTTTCATGTATTTCCACAGCTTTCCCCTTACTAGGTTTTTATTTTGTTTATTTTAGTGACAAAATATCATACTATACACATTACCCTGTGTTTTATTTTTCTAGGCAACATACCACAACATAGATTGGGGCTTTTAACGATGGGAATTTGTTATCTTAAAATTTTGAGGCTGAGAAAAATGTTTGAATGAAGGTATCATCATTGATATGTTTTTTTCCTTGAAGACTGGCTGCTAGCAATCCTTGACTCCTCTACCACATGGCAAGGCACTTAGTGACAACTGCTGGTCTCTCCCTACTCTTCTGAGTTTTGTTGATTACAGCTCCTTGCTTCTCTAGCTTTTTCTCTCTTTGAATTTCATTCTCTTTCAAAGGACTCAAGTTAAAGGATGAAGACCTATCCTTGCCTTAACTAAAGTAACCTTATCAAATGATCCTACTTACAATGGATTCATACCCACAGGAATGGATTAGCTTTAAGAACATGATTTTCTGGGACATATACAGTTCCAAAACAACACATCCTACAACTGTTTGCGTGCTTTCCATATTATTCTAACATGGATATGCCTTTTCAGCTGTCAATATAGCTTGAATTCATTCCTTTTAGAAGGTGGGTAAAATATACATATATGTATATGTAACTTAATTTTTTCAATTTTCCTGTTATACGATTTTGAAGATTGTTATGCATTTTTTTGACACTTAAAATCGTGTGTTATAAATATTGTACAAAATCAAATGCTTAGCATTCTTACTATTGGATAGACTCCACAAAGGGTGATAATTGGGTCAGAGGAGAAATGCATTTCATTTTGAAAAGCTATTATCAGTTTATCCCAAATATTTCTTATATTTTATAAGAAATAAAAAATGTTATATTCCCATAAGCAATATATGAGCATTCCTCAGGTTTTCTTCAATATTAGATACAATTGTTCTTATTAATTCTTATTTAAAAAGTTTTTCCTAATCTACTATTTAATATTGTAAATTGAATTTTCCTTTACTTCCCACATTTACTGGTGGAATTAAGATTATTTTGATGCTTTGTTGACCATTTGTGTTTGCTATTATGTGAATGAATTTTCATTTAATTTAGACATTTTTAGTTAGATTGTTTGGCTTTGATTTTTTTATTTCAGAGTAGCTGTTTTTATACCAGGGTAAATCCTTCTCTGTGATATATGTTGCAAGTATTTTTAAACTCTAGCATTTGCCTAATTGTTTAAATTGTTGATTTGTATTATCAAAATAGCCATGTTTTCTTTCAATCATTTTATATTTGGTTTATGTAGTTCTAGTTTAGTCATATTGTGATCAAGAATCTGGCATATATAGTCCCTGCTTATTCAAATTCATTGTAATTTTTATTATCTGATCACTTTTTATAGTTGGTCAACAGGCATTTGGGAGAATATACATTTGATGTATATATTCAATTATATTGTATAATTGTAAGATATGAAATTATAAGTCTAAATTTTTATATGTTTTCATTATGTTTTTATTAGAAATAAAATATACAGTACTGTAGTATCCAAAAATTACGTTAATTTATTCTTTTATTTAGTAAAATTGTTATTTTTCATGTATCATAAAACTGTAATATTTATCAAGCAAGGTGAAATGATTCATTGACGGTATATCTCCCTGTTTTAGGTGAAAAAATTCTGCCATTCTGGACATATATAATTTTTTTAGGAAGGGGATGCATAGCTTTCATATGATTTTCAATAGAATCCATGACCTAAAATAGTTTAACGATTTTTCTTTGTTCTCTTGTATTTCTTGCTACTCTGCCTATAAAACAAAACAAAACAAAAATCCTGGTAAGGCCCTCTTAATGCATCCAGGTATTATTTCTTCTGCAAATCTTTGCATTAGTATATTTTGTTTAGATATTTCATATCTTTATATTATTAAATATGTTATTTTAGATTATATCTATTTTTGTCTTCTAAAGCCTTGAATTACAATAGTTTTCTTCTAGTGCTGCTTACAGCTAACATTCTAAATTAGCTCCTGGACTGGTTTCTCCTTCATTTCCTCTACACTTCTTGATTTGTATTCTGATAGTTTATTGATTATTTTCTACACATTGATGTACACTGCTATGAAAATCATTCTTATCTAATTTTATTCACATTTTGATAAATCACATAAATGAACTTCTTGTTTTGCTATGGGCATAAACTTCTTTCCTTTTCTCTCAGATTCAGTAGTTCTGACAAGTTTGGGATGATTTGGGAAATGTGTGCCTTAGCAAGGAATACTGCATTTTTCTATATTGTAATAATATTAATATACTGTCAATAGGAAGATTCTTGTTTTTTGACAAAATATATTTCAAAGGAGGAGTTTAATGAAGTACCACTGTTTCTAATCACTTTGTATCGTACATGCATATTGTACCTCCTACTACAAGATATGGTGAATTATACTATCATAATGAATACTTTTGTGTACATAATTATGGATATGATTAGTGTATTAGATATCTTATAAAACATTTTAATAGTTCCTAGAACAGGAAGGAATATTAGAGAATATCTCTAGGCTATAAAATGCCAACAATCTCAAAATGCTTGTACTCGGGATTTTCTTTTAAAATAAAACAATAAATGCTTCATGGTATATATTTATCTAATAAAATTAAGGTACTTGTTGATTCTTTATTAGAGGATAGAAAAATAATGCAGAAGGAACTGCAAGTTCCTTTCATTGCTGCTGTAACATTTTTTATCCCTTCTCTGATCTTCTATTCAGTTTATGACAGGTAGTGAAATTGCAGTTGGATAGTATTGACACCTAGAGTTTATAAGTGATTAGAGCCTTTGACTCACGCATATTAACATTAACATTCCTATCATATGATTAATAGGGTGAACATTAACTCTGTTACTCGAAGTGTTAGGTCTCAGATTGGGAAAATAAGATTGAATGGAGCGATACCTGGATTAGCTTTTAGGGTGGAAAGTTTGCTAAAGGTTGGACAGTATGCTGTGCAAAACTGAAGTTTATACAGAGGTTTCATATCAGCAAGAAGCTATGGAAGGGATTAGAGTCAAAGGGAATGAGACATATTTCATATCAAGAAAAAAATTGGAATTGATTTTCAAACTTTACTTGGATTAGAACATGAAAAAAGAAAGCCTTGTGTGCAAGGCTGGGTGGGAGGGAGGGTGACCACAAAAGTAAAATTAAATAAATACACATTATTTAGATATTCAAGGAAAAATAGTATAAAAGAATTTTAAGGTATTATAACTTGATGTCCGGCTCCCTTTCTCTCTCTCTCTCTCTCTCTCTCTCTCTCTCTGTCTCTCTCTCTGTCTCTCTCTCTTTTTTCCAGTATATACACATCATGTGTATCTGTCTGGAAATATATATTTATGCATACATACAAGTATTTACATATATACAAGTATTTACATATTCATTTTTTATGTCTATCTTGTTCTTAAGGATTCCTGGTGACTTTATTACAATTAGCTATGGTTGAATTTTCTATTAATAACAACTAAAGGTTAGCAATGAGTTGAAATTTAAATTTTATTTAGGTCATTTATCACGCCAATGCCTCAAACCTTTAGCCTCATCAAAAAAAAAAAAAAAGTAAATGAAATCGGTCACACTTTTAGAAGCATGTTTTCATCCTATAACTTCAGAGAGAAAATAGTTAACTTATATTACAGTTAACATTTCTAATTATGATTTTAGCAAAGGATGGCAAAAACATGAATAGCTAATTTTATGTTTATTAAACATTCCCTGCACTGATCAACCATGATTTTCTGTGACTTTTTCTTGTTTTTCCCATTAGGCTCTATATTTAATTAAAACTGCTGTACCCTCTGAATATAGCCTAGCACCATTGGAAAAGACTACATAGATGAAGAAATTTGTCTGTTGAGAAAGAAGTTGAGGAATATTCATGAGGAAACCAGAAAGATTCAAATATTAATGTGCACTAATATGATAAAATGTGTTCAACATATTCCACACATTAAATGCAACAAAGTTTTAGACAGAAGTTCATAGAATTTCAAATAGATATTCATAATAATATACATATAATTCTCTGCTATAAAAATAATGTTGGTTCTTAACCCATGAATATACATGCATCTCAAAAATGTTTCACGCTTCCTCCCTTTTATAAGGTAGCAGTCAAATATTTGTTGAATGTTTCAAATGAATTGTAGACACTTTACTCGTAATTCAGAAAAGTGTGTTTCTAGAAAAGCATTATTTACAATCAATGGAGATTATGTTTTCTTGTGTATTAAAACACTTCTAATATCTTTTAGATGTTAGTAATAATCTTGCAATGAAAAGTGACAATTTGATGGTTCCCATGAAATCATTTCGAGAAAAATGTATCAAATGAAAAATCTAGTAAATGTTTCTATATGTATAACTCCCCCCAAGCAAAAATAAGTCGTATCATTTATTTTATCACTAGATATGTTTAAAATTTAACAACAATTTGCACCCATATTTTTTGCCTTAACTTGTTTCCATTAGAAAATCAATTTAAACTCATAATTAGCATATTAAATTAAAATTCCTGATATTCCATTATTTCACTATTGTCATCAGTTATCAGACAATTTATTTTGATTTCAGTTGTTGTTATAGAATTAGTTTATGTTATTGAAACTATCTGAAAATATATTCTTTATCAATATTCATTATCTTTCTGTCTACCAGCAAAATTTTCATTGATCTGCCAATATAAAAACATATCATGTAATAACAAACTGTTTTACTTAAATTCATTTTTTATTAAAACTAATTAGCTAAATAATATTGACTGTTTCCTGGCAAGAGCAATAGGAAAAAGCAGGATATTATTTTTGCTACAAAGTACAGCAGCTTGAGTGGCAAAACTTTTACTGAACCTCAGGGCATTGATACATAACTAACCCAAATCTACTTACTTGCTTACAATAGTGCCATGTTATTTAATGCTGAGATGTAAAGTTCCTATGAGGATTACTTATTCTGCACGTTCACATTCTTTCCACAGGCTTTACTCTGTTGTTGATTTTGGATTTCCTGTGAAAACACTATCTGAAGCTGGTTGTCCATCTCTTTTCCTATTACTGAAAAGAAAAATGAACATAACAATTGTTCTAGTTTGCCAGCTGCCAGAATGCAATATACCAGAAACAGAATGGCTTTTAAAAAGGGGAATTTAATAAATTGCTAGCTTATAGTTCTAAGGCCGAGAAAATGTCCCAATTAAAACAAGTTTATAGAAATGTCCAATCAAAAGCATCCATCCAGGGAAAGATACCTTGGTTCAAGAAGGCTGATTGAAGTTCAGGGTTTCTCTCTCAAGTGGGAAGGCACATGGCAAACACAGTCAGGGTTCCTCTCTCAGCTGGAAGGGCATATGGCGAAAATAGCCTCATCTGCTAGCTTTCTCTCCTGGCTTCCTGTTTCAAGAAGCTCCCCGGGAAGACATGTTCCTTCTTCATCTCCAAAGGCCGCTGGATCGTGGACTCTCTGCATTGTGGTGTTGCAGCATTCTCTGCTCTCTCCAAATCTCCTTCATTCTCCAAAATGTTTCCTCTTTGATAGGACCCCAGAAACCAATCAAGACCCACCCAAATGGGTGGAGACACGCCGCCACCCAATCCAGCCTAACAACCACTCTTGATTGGGTCACAACTCCAGGGAGATGATCCAATTACAGATCTAAACATACAGAACTGAATAGAGATTATTCTACCTTTATGAAATGGAATTTTGATTAAAACACAGCTTTTCTAGGGGACATACATCCCCTCAAACTAGCACAGCAATATTCCAAATAAAATCCTTTAAAACTATTTTTGACTGTCTTTGTTAAATCATTCCTATACTCTTTCTCTATTCTTTGAAAATTTATCCTGCTCATTGTTTCAATCTATTCAACTTCTCCTTTAAAGGCAACTACTAATATCCCAAACCTTCCCGCTTTGTCTAAAGCTCCTACCTCTTTTGTCAATATTTTACTTACCTTCTATGCTTCTTTAACTTTTTATGTTGAGAAAGGAAAAAAAACGGATTCAAAGGAAGTTGCAAAGAAATGCACAGGCAAGTCCCATTTACCCTTCCCCAACCTTCCGCAGTGGTAAGTTTTTATACAACAATAGGACAATATCAAATCAGGAAATTGACACTGGTATATATAGAGCTCATTCAGTTTTCATGGGCAGGCACCAGGAATCGAACCCGGGTCACCGGCACGGCAGGCGAGAAGTCTGCCTGCCGAGCTACCGTGGTCCACCCCAGATATTACCAGTTTTATACGCACTCATTTGTGTGTGTGTGTGTGTGTGTGTAGTTTCGTTAAATTTAACGACGTGGGTAGCTTTACATTACCTCCCAACAATCAACATACTAAACTGTACTATCTTCCCAAGACTGTCTTGTGTTATCCCTTTATAGCCACACCCATCCCCTTCCCCAATCCCTAACAACCACTGATCTGTTCTGTTTCTTTAATTATGCTATTTCACAACAATTATATAAATGAAATCATGCAGTACATATTTTTTGATATTGTCTTTTTTTCTCTCAATTTAATTTGAAGTTCATCCAAGTTATTGCATGTATTAGTATCTCATTCCTTTTTTATCAGGGGAAAGTATTCCATGGTATGGAGACCCTGCAATTTGTTCATCTCTTCACCTATTGAAGGATATTTATGGAGTTTCCATTTTGGCTACTTCATGAAAAGCTGCTATTAATAATTGTAATAGCTGCTAGAGTGATTGTACCATTTTATATTTCCACTAGCAACTTATGAGTAATTCAGTTTCTCCACATCATTGCCAACATTTGGTATTATTATTTTTCATTTTAGCCATCCCGATAGACGTGTCATGATACATTGTCATTTTAATTTCCTTTCTGTAATGACTAAAGATGTGGAATATCTTTTCATGCGCTTTATTTTCCATCTCTGTATTCTCATCAGTGAAATGTCTGTGCATGTTGTTGTTTTTTTCCTGTTTCTAATTTGTCTGTTGGACTTCAAGAGTACTTTTATGTTCTACATATAAGGGTTTAGTCAAAGATGTGATTTGCAAATACTCCCTCCCAATCTGTAATTTCTCTTTCATCCTTTTAAATAGGATCTTTCACGGAGGAATTTATTTCATTTATTTTCTCTTAAAGAGAAAATCTAAGAACCCCCCTGCCTAGACCTTGTTCCTAGATATTTCTCTTATGTTCTTTTCTTTAAGTTTTATAGTCCTATGTGTTACACTTAAGTCTATGATCCATTTAATGTTTAAGTTATGTGATATGAAACAAGGTTCATTTTTTTTTAATGACAGATATCCTACGCTGCAGCATCATTTATTGAAAAGGCTATCCATCCACCATTAGATTGTATTTGCTCCTTTTAAAAAATTAATTTGGCATATTATTGTGGATCTATTTCTGGGTTCTCTATTCTGTCTTGTTCACCTACATGTCTTGCCCTCCTGCCTCGATTACTGCAGATACAAACTAGGCCTTAACATATGGGAGAGAGATTCCTCCCACTCTATTATTCTTTTTCAAAATTGTTTTGCTTATTATAGGACCTTTCCTTTTACCCCCCTTTATTATTATTTTTTTATCATTTTCCTCAAATCTTTACCTTCCACAGTTTTGACTTTTGCAACATACTTTTATCACTCATTGTTTTCCTCTATCCTTAGGCTTTTTGACTTCCCTATTCATTATCCTTTGACTAACTACAGTGGATTCAATAATTGTGATTTAAAATTGCCTTTATCTTCCTAGCCCAAATTCAAGCTTCTTTTGACGATTTAAGTGCTTGTCTTTAAATTTTTTCTTTCTTTCCCACTGATTTGCTTTTTCATCCTCAACATTATCTCTAAAACCGCACACCCTTAACATTTACCCAGTACATCATTTCTTGTTGTGAGTTCACTTATCTCCATGCCGCATTTGGACTCATTGTCAGTTATTTGAACAATAAGCCCACAAATAGCCTATATCGTATCACCAAAACTGAAAATCTACCTTTTTTGCCTGGCCTATCCACTTCTCATTTTTTCTCCTCATCACATCTACTGACCAGCCCAGGAGAAATTATAAAATCATTTATATTCACTGATTCCAATATTTTTGTTCATTTGAATTGGTTGATTTATGACTCTCTATAATGCATATGTATTTACCTGATGAACATATCTCTACTTAATGCCTCTCAATAACCAATTAAGACACTGGCAGCTACTTATCTCATCTTCCTTAAGTTTTCTCTAAATTTTACATCGTGTTATGTTGCTGCTCTCCTTTTTTAACTTCTTTGACTTCAATGATTTTCATGTTTTTCACACGTATAACATATTTTCCCTGTATCCTTTACTGACTTTTTCTTACTAATTCCCATCTCAGGTCTGGTCCTCCCCATTGATGGTTGCTAATGCTTTACTCTTCTCTTTTGCCTGGGTCATCACTTCCTGTTTCTTTGTCTGTTGTATAATGTTTTGTTGACACTCAGATATTTCAATATTTTTAGGTGTTATCACTGGAATATGGACAATGAGAACCTGTTCCTTATACTTTTATCCAGCTAGTATTATGCCAGACCTATCCCTAGATACCAGGAGCTAACAAAAACAAGCAAATAACAAAATAATACATCTTTTTCCAATCTTTGTAGAGTTACCTGTGCAAGTACTCTCCTTTTGTTTATCCATAAAATGAGTTTAGAGACTAGCAGTAGAGCTGTACTGGCCTCCCTGTTCCTACCTGTGCATAAATATTATCTCAGGCATGTGTGCAGCCCTAGGAATTCCCCCATTTATATGGATATGAATGCCCCTTCTTCCCTAGGAAACAGTTTTCTTATGGTCTTGAGCATTGCAGGGTATATTCCCGTGGCCATCAAACCTTTGTTCCAGAGCATTTTGTTTAAGAGCTCATGGAGAACGTTCTATATGCACGCATGTTCTGGGGTATGAGTCTGCAATGGGCGTCCTGTTTCAGTCCCTCAACCCCCAACCAAAGAGATTGGGCCAGACACAAAGGCTCCCATATTGCATGATGGTTATTCTGTTTCTGGATCTGGCACCAGGGGCCCATATAGGGAGTATAGGAAAACTCCCTGTCAATCCTGGTTAAGGCTGAGAGATGGGCCAGAGTGCCTAGAGATAGCATCATTTTTGTTTTGTATGCTGTATGGGGGGGTCATATTTCATTCTTTTTTCGTGTGACTATCCCATTATTGTAGCACCATTCGTTGATTTCTTTCTTTCTTCTTCTTTTTTGGTGGGAAGTGCTTGGGCCGGGAATTGAACCCGGGTCTTCTGCATGGTAGGCGAGAATTCTACCACTGAACTATACTTGCACCCCAGTACCATTTTTTTATAATATTTTTATTGAGAGATATCCACACATATGTAGTCCAACCATATTATACAGTCGATGCCACACAGTATTATCACACAGCTGGGTATGTTCACCATGGTGCTTTAGAACAGACAGCACCATTTAAAGTTGCCTTTTACTTGATTTAAGATTTCCCTGTTACTGCAAAACTTTAAATGTCTTCTGGAGCTTTGAGAGAGAGATGTCTGCCACCTCTTTCTCATTGTTCAAAGCTTCTGTGGCGAATGGGTCCATGAAGCTTCTCACATCACCATCTTGGTAGGACAGGCTGCATTTAACATTTTTTAGATTTTATTTCTAGAGAAGTTTTAAATTTGGGGGAACATTGCTCAGAAACTACAGAGAGTTCCCATAAACTGCCCACCCTCATAAAGTTTCCCCAACTCTAAATGTCTTGAATTCTTTTACTGCATTTGTTATACTTGTTTAACCAACTGCACATACCCTTTAAAATCCTTTTTTCATTGTATTGCATGAGATTTTAAGCTATTTTTACATTTCTAATAAAAAATTTAAAAACTCTGAGTGGAAGACTGGCTTGTTCACTTTTCTTTTCTACTATTCCTATAATTTAACTAACTCAGTAACTATCATAATTTAAGTAACTTGATATGAGTGACACATGACCAAGAGAGAAATTCCAAGTGTGACTGGATGAACCAAGGGACAATGAGCATGATTATTCTGTCAATTTATTGTAGACAATACCAAGTTTAAACAAATGAGATTCATCAAATTTTTCATCATTGACTAATTCAAATACATTTACTCTAAGACACATATGCATAAAAGGTAACAACAGAGGTTTTTGTTTCATCTTGATGTGAGATAAAAGAGGGGTGGGAGGGAAAGATCTTTACTATTATGTTTGCTTTCAGCTCCATCTTATGTAACTCAGCTATGCAAAAACAAAGCAGAAAACACAAAAGGATTAACAGCTGAACATGTGTTTGATTTTCATTTTATATGAAATGTTAAATAAAGACACTACCTTTAAAGGGAATAGCTTGGTCATGAAAGCATTGTTCAATGACAGGGACTTATGCTCTCTTATTTTCTCTTTGACCATCTTTCAAGAAACAAATATCAAATCGTAACTTCCTTACTTTAGGTACCAAGTTCATCAGGCAATTATACTATTAATATAACTCCCCAAATACCTACAAATATCACAAAATGTAAATTGACAAATATTAGCAACAAAATTCTTCCTAGAAATCCTTTCATGACTAATGATAAAAACCAAATTTGTAATAACAAAACATTGGAGGTAATTCGTCATGGGCACAGTTCTAAATATTTGCTATAATAACTCTCACTACAAATTACATGACTATATAATAAAGGTAAATATAAAAGTGAGTACAATAGCCAGATTACCTCAAGCTTCATTAGATAGCTGAACAGCAGGAAATTGACTTTGTACAATGTTATAACCTCATTGGCCATTGCCTAATCATTATCAGAATGTCTCAACGTAGTTTTTATTCCCCAAATACTGACATAGACAATAAGACTAAGCAATAATGGGTTACACATACCAAACTAAAAACATATAAGAGCTGAGAACAGTGTACTTAAAAAATAATATTGATAAGCTAATTGAATAAATGAATAAAATACTTCAAAAATCCTGCATAATTCATAACCTCATACTTATAAATATACTAAATAGGCATTTACATTACAGAGTTCTATATACATACACACATATAAATATTCTGTCAGTCTACTTGCTGCCCAAGGTATTGTGAAGTCGAATTTGTACAATTTCTCAGGACAGAATTTTGCATGCCATGCCTATTTAGACCATCGTTTCATTCATCATAAAAGTGGAATTTGAGAGTTTAGTTCTGATAGCCTTCTCCCATGACATAGCAGAAAATGGTAGTTTTTGAGTTGGTTAACTGAATTTTCTCTTTCTCACACAGAATAAACTGCTATGATATTGGAAAAATATATGTTTTTATATATTTTGTTGGGATTTTTGTAATTTTATAATTAAATGAGTGTTACCAAAATTACCAAACATAGGAGAATTGCTTGAGTAGTTTTAGGAAAAAATGGAGAAGCTCTACATGAACTGACATTCAATGTTTGCCAGCATGTATGATTAAATAAAAGAAGTCTAAGAGGAGTGTATATGGTATGGCTTCCTTTGGGTAAAATAGAAGGGGAAATGAGTAAATTAATAGGTAAATGCTAAAAGTGTATACATATATTTGTTAAAAGAAACACAAGGAGAATAAACCTTAGTTATTTGAAATTAGTGAAATTGATTTACTGTATGGTAGAGGTAAATGGGATGAAAGAGATAGAAAGAAACTAAAACTTTCCTGAAAATTACTGTCCTTAAAATTTTGACTTTGGGAAAACATGTTACTGTTCCACGTACTTAAGAAAATGTATCAGCATGGAGGTGGGGATAAATACTTAAAATATAATGAGAACAGAAACAAATATTTAAAATGAATTACATAACTATAATGAAGGCAGAACAACGATGAATTAATCCCAATAAATAAATTTTGATCACAATACTTTAAATATATACCAAGAATCCAAATTAAAAATAAATGTTATAACTTTTTTAGTAGGTTGTTTGTTGTACTGGCCCAGGTATAGTAATTCTGAAATTATTTTTTGCTTAATATCAGACAGCACGTATGAGCATATTACTGACGTTTTCTCAGAAAGAGTCTAGAAGCAGTGACATCCAGCAACAATGAGTATTTCTAATGTCCAGACTTGTTTCTTTGGGAAATGATATTGTCCAAGAAATGGCTGAGTAAAGGAAGTTACAAATGAACCTGGAACGTCTTTTTATGCAAGAAATTAATGGAGAGCTTAAAAATAACAGGGGACGTATAAAACATGCAGAAGGCAGATTTAAGCAGTTCTTACAAGCCAAAGCTAAGAATACTGAAGCATCAAAATAAACAAGGGCAGTCTCAGATTATAACCAATAGAATAAAATATGAATCTATATGCCCAAACCATTAAAGATAGATAGATACAAAAATGAGCAAAGAAATAAGTGGAAATACTCCCTAACAGAATACCCACTAACAAAGAGAAGTAATGATGGAGTTTTAAAATCACCATTTCAGAGCACATTAAAAATTAATTCAGACAGAAATAATCAATTCTTGAAAAAAATCTAGAGAGGGGAAATTTGATAAAACTACAGGATATTTACACAAGGTTCATATTTCTTCACCCCAATTCCATTTAACTACAAAAGGAAAATATTAACTGTATAAAAGAAAACTGAAAAGGTACACATTGTGTCATCTATTTTAGTTTATAGATGCATCAACAGAGTAAGAGGAGAGAGAGGCAGATCAAATAAATGATAAGAAATACACATGAAAATATTAAATTTTGGTGAAACTGGACAAATGTGTCTGCTTTATTACTGCTGATTTTCTGTAAATTTAAACTTATTCTCGAATAAAAAGGCTAATAAATTTAATGAAAATATCCACAAAGGTAATGTAGGGCCTTGAGTACATCTTTTCCTGGCTTTGTTAACCAGAGCTCCTTTCCAAGAAACTGAGAAATGAGGACAGAAGCAAGTTAGCTGCTTATGTCGGCAAGCAAGTGGGATTCTAACCATATTAGGTTTAAGCACAGAAGCTGTGGTCAATCAGAGCTGTTGCTCTCCGTTGGTGGAGGTTAGAATTCTACCAAGACAAGCCTGAATCTACTTTGATGAAGCCAATTCCAAAAATCAACACCTACTCCTTTGGTTGTGGTCCTGGGACCACCGTGTACTGACAGATATTTTGAACCTGGGAGATTGCATTAGGTCAGGACAGTGACTCATTGAATTATTTTCAAGATTATTCTGCACACAACTATGAAAACTAAATTCCAGTTTTATTCTCCATCCTAAATTATGGCCAGCCTTACTGTTGCATAAAGCCATTGGGAATTTGAAAATGGGATTAAATAGCAATATTCCAAAATTAATATATTTTTATCAAATTCCCAAGATGAGATAAAGTTGAAAATGCACACAGATTATTAGATTCAAAATCTGAATGAAATTGTTCAAGTAAGCAAAGTCCAAAACTCATGGGCTCTGACTTCTTATTCTACTCAGTTTCACAGAGAATATTGTTTTATACCTAGACGGAATTGGCAGTATGAAGTGCATCTCGTTAGATGGGTGAGGTTTATTAGTTTGTTTAGAGATTCAGAAATTTTATTCACTGAGTGCCATGCTTTTTATTTGCCTCACTTTTTACAGGAGTAAAAACACTTAATAATTGGAGAAGTTAAATCATCACAGCATTGGGCTGAACGCCCATAACATTTAGAAAACAATCCAATTTCCAACCTCACAGGCAGTTATTCTAAGTCAAATTATGTTTTCTGGAGCCCGGTGTTTGGTATAAGCTAAGGTGTTACAGCGATTCAGTGGTGAGTGAGTGTTTAAGATCTAAACAGAGAAAATATTCTTGGTTTTAGTCTTGTCATGGTGCCATTGAGTATATGCCAGTTGCTCATAATCCACAATTTCTAAACTTAAACTCCCTAAAACTTTGGAATAAATCTTCCAGCAAGATGTCTGTTAATTTGGTGTTTTTCGTTTACCATATCTCTGAGGAAATCCACTGACATTTATTATATCCTCTCTCACAGTAACATTTGACACTAACAATTGTAAATAATTGTTAAAATGATTTATCTGAGGTGACTTTATTAATTTTCTTCTTATTCAGTATTTTCAGCATATTGTAAACCTTTTACTTTCCATTTGCTCCTGGCACTGCAGCACTGACTTGAGTTTGTGCTTTATCTATTGATGCAACATCAATATATTCTCAGCTGTAGGAATGTTTAGTTTTATGCCAAATGTGTGTTGTTTCCAAACTCACTCCCAATATTCATGGGACCCAAGTCAAGGGTAAAACACAGTCCCCTATACCATTTCTCCAAGGTTTCACCTCACCCCACAATTTGGGCTTGACAACGTCCTCCCACAAATTGCTTCCCATGTAACATTCCTATAGGTACACTCTTACAGCATCATGCTTGAAAATGGGCAATATTCCAAAATTTAATACATTTTTATCAAGTTCCCAGTATGAATTTTATCAAATTCCTCAAAGAAAACTGACCCTGAAAGGCAAGGATCAAATTTGGAATTCTCAGGATTCAATAATTTAGACTAAAGATGGGCTTGTGTGGAAATTCAACTCCTCTACCCTTCCTCTAACCCTTTTCTTTCTTTCCCTTCTTTTAGTCAGGGATATGTGCACTGCTGCCTTGTACTTTCAGGAAGAAGGGCCAAGTGAAGGGCCCTCTGCAATCCTTGGAAGTGGGCATAAAACCATTTGGCCAGGAAATTCCAAGGTCTTGAGTGCCCCTTGTGTGTGGCCCCCCTTAAGAACCCCACCTTCTAAGGAAATCAGTTCTCTATATAAACAAATGCAGAGCCAACTTGAGAACTCTCTATAGCAGTTGTAGAACAAAAGTTCTTAGAGATTTAATGGCAAGACCTATTGTTCCACTCTTTAATATCCAATAGATATGTCTGCTGAAAGCCATTTTCCTCTGGATTCCATGACCCACTACCACCTATAAAGCAGCTGACTGTCCATTTTCACATATTGAGGCTTGTGCCTGGATTGTCAAGGTCAAGCTGCTGTAAATTCCATCTTAAGTCTCCACAAATGTGGCTTAGACCACCCACGTGGATGTCTGGGGTTTGCCTACCAGGGCTAAGCAGATGTCTTAGGTTGCCAGACCAGCTATACAAATACCACATAGTAAGTTGGCCCAAAGAACGGCAATTTATGGGCTTACAGTTTTTAGGCTAAGAGCAGTTCAAAATTAAGCTGTTGGCAAAGCCATTTTTTTTTTTTTTTTACTTAAAATTTTTAGTAGTCTAGTCCTACCTACCCACAATCCTGGGGTTTGGTTTAAATCTCTGCTTTCAGTCATATGGCATGCCCTCTTCTTTCTGGCATTTATGATTTCTGGGTCCCCTCTTTAAAGCTTCCTTTAATCCAAATTAGGACCCACCCTCTCTTTTTTTTTTTTTAATTTGCATATGGGCAGGAGGCACCAGGGATCGAACTCCAGACCTCCAGCATGGCAGGTCGGAGCTCTGCCTGCTGAGCCATGGCAGCCACCCCCCTACCCTCTCTTAACTGTCCACTCCTTAGCTAAAATTAACATCTTCAAGAGGCCCTATTTAAAATATGGATTAAGATAAAGAATACCCCACATGCCAACCCAGTGTGCATAACTCAATCTACTACAGAGGGAGAGCATCTGTCTGAGAATCTTTAGGCATCTACTTTGCTTGATGTTCCCATGCCTTTGTTAAACCCTGCAACTTTGCCTTAGTATCCACCCATAGATCCCTCTCAACTCTGAATTCAGTTCTCTGCTAGTGAACAATGTGAGCATAAGTGCACTGAACTGACAAGGTCATATCATATGCAATTTAAAGCTTATAGCCATTCACCTAGAAAGCAACAGTAAATGCCTCTTACGCAAGAAAAAAAACAGCCATAGCACCCAATTTAAGCCTATATAAACCATCAAGATCAAAACTCCCTAATACCACATCCAAGGCCAAGGTCTTAGCCATATGAGACGCTTCTGGCTTTTCATTTATATTTTGTTTCATAAATTTTGCTGTCTTAGTCTATTTCTTGAAGGGTAACAATCCATGCAACAAATTTTGGGTTTTAAAGGACCCAATAAATACCCTCTGATGTTTCTATATAAGTGCTCATCCACTTGAAGAAATTGGACAAATAATTAAGACTGATGAAGACAAAAATACCGTCTTGATCATTGTTAAGCTGACATGGAGAGTATGGCTCTATCAGCCTAAGGAAGGGTTTTATAATACAGAGCTTCAGCATGGCAATGCACAGTTCCTGTGGACAGGCCACTCTTACTGACAAGAGAACGAGTGAGGGACTGGAGTGCCTATGACGGGTTCCTCCTTCCAAAGGCAGCATGTGAGGCAGATAGTTCCCCTATAGCCAATCTCCACCCTCAGAGAGCAAATAAGTAAAGATGAGGACCCTACAGAAATGTTTTAATGAAAACGGTCTTTCTGAACTCTGCTGAGTAGAAAACATCAGGGGTGATGGAAACTTATCCCCCAATTCCACCAACAGATATTGAAAGATGTTGCATTTATCAGAAAAACCAGAACAAAACTGAAACAAAGGGAAGATAATTGGAAGTTGAACATTTTGGGGAAAAAAACGCTTGTCATTTAACACCATCTTATCAAGTTCCAACTCTTAAAAACTTTCTATTTCCCTGTAGGTCAATTTGAGAGAAATTACTAATTGGTTCACTTAACCTAATAGAACAGTGCCATGACCTTGCATATGAAAGGTGCTCCTGCTGACAAGAATGCTCACCAGAGATTTTGTAAGCAAATTATTGTTTGGTTTTCTTTTTCTCTGGATCTCTTTCTATGAGCCTATTAGGCAATTGTAAGACTTCTTAACAAAGCTTCATTTTATTATTTATTTTGGAAAGTTTTGACATGCATGATTAATTTAATTTTGGAGTTAAATTTTTATCCAACTAATTCTCTTTGTCTAGCTTTCTCCTAATTATTTAATACAATAAATGCCACAGGCTAACCTATCCAGCCAAGTACTTTCTCTCCAACATTTATGAAATGAACAGTTTCTAGGAAACATTTTGCCTAAAATGTTAGGATGGTACTAGAATACATCTTACATCTTTATTAAAATCTTAATAGTTTGGGCATTCATAAAAGTATTTATATATATATTTAGTTAAATTAATTTCAAGGTATCCAACTTTAAAAGCAAAGTTTTATTTTATTTACCCTAAAGCTACTCTGAAAGTATAATTGGAAGAATTAACGAAGTCCCAATCTGAGGACTGACGATTCCTTAATGTACACATTTGGACAAATCACTTGATTTCCCTGAAGTCCAATTTTTTCAACTCTAAAACCATATGGATATATATTTTTATTACACAGATCATATCATTGATGAAACACTGGATTTAAAAGCAAAAGCTCTAGTTGGAGAGTCATATACCTGGTCATATACAATACCACTGTCTGTTTTTCATTTTCATTCAAAATACTATTATCATTATTATCATCTGTTTCAAAGAATCATCATGAGTATCAAATACAATAAGAGTAGATAAAATCGTTTTGTACCTGTAGAGAATTATTTAATTATAAAAATTACTCTAATTCCAATAAATAATTTTCTATGCTTCAAAGATGTTGCTTAATGTACCATTTTATGGTTACTAAGTTTATATGCATTTTAGCCATAATCTTTATTTTATCTAATCAGAAGCATTTATAATAACTTTTATGTGGCTGAAATTGGTTTTATGTATTTATGAGCTATTATTTTGTCACAATTTTTTGTGAAAGAATAGTCTTTGTTCTACTAAGGATGCTCTTCTGTCCTCTTGATCATCTTTGAGCCTGCTCTTGGAACAACTTAAAGAGAGCTACGACCTTCTTTATGTGAACAGCACAATGCTAGAAGCAAGCAAAGGTACTATGTTTTTGAAATGGAACTAAATAATGTTTGCTCTTTTTATTTTTTGGACAATTCTCCTAACGATATTATTCTTAATCTGGAGAAGTTACAGGTTTCATATCCTTGTCAAGAACCAGGTCACCATTTTAGGTGCCCTTAAGGATCATGTGGGCCAGTTGCCTATCCATTCCCAGGCTTTCTGCAATAGGAAGCAGAGTAGAAATAAAATTTTACCAGCATTTGTTCTATGCCTACATTGTCCACAGGTGTCTAGATCAAGATTTCCTAAATTATTACTTATATGTAGTGGCAAGAAGAGGGGCAGAGTGTGTCACTTTTTGTAGTTGACTACCTTTCAAATCCAATTCCCCAGTATCTGCCTTCTCACAAACTTATTCTCTGGGCTTCTTGTGTTTGGTATCAGAGAGAAACAAAGAATTTTTCCAAAAATAATCATCAAAGATTAATCCTATTCTCTACCTTTTGCCCAGATTTTTAATAATGCTGGCCTTTACCTAAAAATTCCTCATTCTCCATAGCATTCTTGTAAAGGGCTTTGATTTTGACTTGTGGCATTTTCTGTTCTGCCTTCCCATAATTAAATTTTGATCTTGTTTATTAATAGCTGGAATGCAACCTCTCCATGGAATTTTGGGGAAGCACCATTTTTTTCTGGATGTTTTCTTTCCTGTTTTATCTTCAATTCAGTTCAGTTCCCAGTGTCCCAGAGTTCCCCACAGCTAAATATTATATCACATATATTTTTCCTCTGAAATAAACATTGATGCATGGCTATTCCCTTTCCCACATGAATAAATACTTGTTTTCAAACATACTTTATCTGCAATTATCAAACTGAAACGCAAGAGGGAACTGTAATACTCTTCCCTACACATTGTAGTCTATTGTTAGAATAAAAACTTTCAGAAACTGTATTAACTGCTGGAATAATTTAATCTTCCAAGTAAGTAGTAGCAGAGAAATGTACAGGAAACTTCTTTGCACAAGTATGGAAAATACATTCTCTGCATGTCCCCAAAGAATACA
The DNA here is from genome assembly GCA_004026745.1 of Myrmecophaga tridactyla. Lineage (NCBI taxonomy): Eukaryota > Metazoa > Chordata > Mammalia > Pilosa > Myrmecophagidae > Myrmecophaga > Myrmecophaga tridactyla. Next base: position 42,596 of record PVIY010009234.1, on the reverse strand, counting down.
TATCAGCTGTACATTTTTGTTTATTACATCAGGCTTGCCATGGAGCATAATTTATACATAGTTAAGACTTCAATATATTTGTATCCATTCACATTCTTTTTATTAAACTATGCTATTCTAAGATGCATAGAATAAATTTGAAATAAATAAGAAAGCAAATATCATAATTCCCCCAAAGTACTTATAATTGCATATTAACATTTATTAATTCAATGTGCATAATAAATACAGTACTTTTTGTTACAAAGCTACTTTTAACTGAAAACATAGTATTAAAATGATTTTAGTTAAGCAAATACATTTCAAAAACAAAAAAAATGAGAGCTATTAATAAGTAAAAATAAGTTGTAACAGTAATATGTAGAACATATTCATTTTTCATTCATTTGGCCAACTCTTAAATGGTTTCACACCTTCTCTGAGCAAAGTAGAAAAATGAAATTAGGTATTAGATATGGATCTTGATTTAACAAAGCAGGCAAACTTGTTCTGCTAGCACAACATTAATAAGGGGTAAAAAAAATCAATATAACTTTGAAAGGGCAAACAAAGAAAGAGCTAAAATGCCATGGGAGTTTGGAGTAGAATGGTCACTGAAAAGTTGTTTTACTTTGACATTGTTGTACAATGTACCACATTTCTTACTATTTATGATTAGGTGTAGCAAAAATGTATTAAGAGATACTTCTGGGAAGATGGCCGAATAGGGCAGTTTAGGATTAGCCCAGCTCCATGGAAAAGTTAGAGAAGAGTCAAGAGGGTGACTGAGGTGGTGATTCAAGAGTGCAGCTGACCTGGGAGAGCTTTCTGCCCACATGGGGTGACCCTGGTTGCAGAAGCCAAGTAACTGAGTGGCAGAAAGCTGGAACCTGGTGCAGAGGCATGGAGGCCACGGGAGTGCACGGACTAGAACCAGGCACTAGGAAGTAAGCCCTTTCACATTCCTTGGGCGCATTACCTTCACCAGCTCAGCCTGGTGACTGGTGACTCACTCCAGATGCCATGCACCCAAACCCGCCACTGGCTCCCATAACCCATGCTCCACCCCACCAGCCTTCAGTGCATGTACCTGTTCCCCACCTCCACCCCAAGTGCAGTCCAACCCACCTCTTCTGTACCCCTCTGGAGCACTACCTCCCCCTCCATGTTCCCAGAAGGCTGTTGCCAGCACATAAAGGCTGTAGGAACTAACCTCCATACCCAGGCTAACCCTGGCCCCTGCCCATAGTGTTGCACAGCCTCACCCTGCTCCCTCTGAATGCTGAGCACCAGCTAATGGCACTCCTAGGCCCACGCATATGCACAGGCATCCAATCAGATCATTCAACTCTGGGAACCACACTTTACAGCAATCCTAGAACCGTGCATGCGCACGGCCTTCAGCCACATTTCCCAGCTCTGAGAAAGTGCTGACCTGCACAGCCAAGTCACATCTGCCCTCAATCCTTGAAGGCATAACACTGACCTGCTGCCACAGCTCTATGCAAGTGCAGAAAGGGCCCTGGGACTTAGACCAGTGCACATCAGGGTTGTGTCCCCCAGACCGGTGCATCCGCACAGCTACATCTGCCCTGGTCACTGGGTCCCCAGGTTCACAAGAATCAGCATACCATCTCCAACCTGCGCCAATACCTTCCCTGAAACAAATCACTGCACTGAGTGCCCCATCCCTACCCTACTCCCTGCTGTACAACCATCACACAAACACAAGGCTTTAGACTACTGAAAGAAATCAACTCCCAAAGTAAATCAATCAAGATGTTTACATGCCATGAAAACAGCAGAATATCACTAAGCATATCACAATGCAGACAGATATAGCCCTGCCTAATGACCAGAGGAAACACAGACAATGGAACAACTAATCAAAGATCTTCAGACAACTCTACTTAATAAAATAAGTGGGATAATAAATTACATAAAAGATATCAAGAAGACAGTAGAAGAGCAGAAAGAGGAATTTGAAAGAATATATAGAAAAATAGCAGAAGTCACAGAGATTAAAGACTCTGTTGACCAAATAAAAAAACATACTAGAGGCAACAACACCAGATTTGAAGAGACAGAAGAAAGAATAAGTGACACAGAGGACAGGATAACTGACTTTGAAGACTCAAAACAGCAAATGGCAAAAAAGATGGAAAAAAATTGAATTGGATCTCAGGGAAATGATAGACAAAACAAAGCACCCAAATATATGAATCATTGGTATCCCAGAAGGAGAAGAGAGGAGTGAAGGGCTAGGAAGAGTAGTTGAGGATATAATGGGGGAAAACTTCCCAACCCTCATAAAGGACATAAATATACAAGTCAAAGAAGTCCAACAAACTCCAAACAGAATAAATCCAAATAGGCCTTCCCAAGGCACATACTAATCAGTCTGTCAAATGTTGAGGAGAAGCAGAAAGTCCTGTAAGTGAGAAGAGAAAAACAATCTACTACATACAAGGGAAACCAAATAAGACTGAGTTCAGAATATTTAACTAGCCCCTGGAGGTAAGAAGGCAGTGGTATGATATATTTAGGATCCTGAAAGAAAAAGACTTCCAGCCATGAATTCTGTACCCAGCCAAATTGTCCTTCAAAATTGAGAAAGAGATTAAAGTTTTCACAGAGAAAGAAGTCTTGAAGAGTTTGTCAGCAAGAGACTGCCCCTACAAGAAATATCAAAAGGAGTTCTGCCTGTTGAAAACAAAAGAGAGTAGAGGGAGGTCTGGAGGAGGGCACAGAATTGAAGAGTACCACTTAGGGTAATTTAAAGAATACAAAGAGAAAGAGGGAAAAGAATATATAGATCTGACAAATAAAGTAAAAAGATAAGATGATGGATTCAAGAAATACCTTTTCAGTAATCAGTGAATGTTAACAGACTAAACCTACCAATTAAAAGATACAGACTGGCAGGATGGATTAAGAAATATAATCTAGCTATATGCTATTTACAAGAGACTCATCTTAGACATAATGATATAAATAGATTGAAAGTGAAAGGATGGAAAAAGATTTTCCACACAAGTTGTAACCAGAAGATAGCCGGAGTAGCTAGACTAATATCGGACAAAATAGACTTTAAATGTAAAGGCATCATAACAGACAAAGAAGGACACTGTATACTAATTAAAGGGTCAATTCACCAGGAAGATATGCCAGTCATAAATGTTTATGCTCCCAATCAAGAAGCTCAAAAGTACATGAGACAGACATTGGCAAAACTGAAGGGAGAGATAGATGTTTCAACAATGATAGTAGGAGACTTCAGTACACCACTCTCCTCTATAGATAGAACAAACAGACAAAAGATCAATAAGGAAATAGAGAAGCTAAATAACTTGATAATTGAATTAGACCTAACAGACATATATAGGTCGCTGAACCCCAAAACACAAAATATACATTCTTCCCTAGGGTTCATGGAACATTCTCCAGGACAGATCATATGCTGGGGCACAAAACAAGTCTTTATAAATTTTAAAACATTGAAATTATTCAAAGCACTTTCTCTGTTCACAATGGATGAAGCTGGAACTCAATAACTACCAAAGAATGAGAATATTCACAAATATATGGAGATTAAATAACACAGTCTTAAACAACCAGTGGGTCAAAGAAGAAATTGTAAGAGAAATCAGTAGCTATCTGGAGATGAATGAATATGAGAATACAACCTATCAGAACCTATGGGATGTGGCAAAGGCTGTGCTGAGAGGAAATTTATCACCCTAAATGCCTATATTAAAAATCAAGAAAGAACAAAAATAGAGGACCTAACTGCATACCTGGAGGAAATTGAGAAAGAACAGCAAATACACCCAAAACAAATAGAAAGAAGAAAAATAACAAAGATTAAAGCAGAAATAAATGAATGGGAGAACAAAGGACAATAGAAAGAATCAATAAAATGAAAATTTGGTTCTTTGAGAAAATTAATAAAATTGATGGGACACTAGCATGACTGACAAAGGAAAAAAGAGAGGATGCAAATAAACAAAATCAGAAATGTGAAGAGATGCATTACCACAGACTCTGAAGAAAAAAAAATAAATCATAAGAGGATACAAGGAACAACTACACACCAACAAACTGCACAACTTAGATGAAGTGGACAAATTCCTGGACATGCACAAACAAGCTATGCTGACTTAGGAAGAAATAGAAGATCTCAACAAGCCAATCACAGATAAAGAGATTCAATCAGCTATCAAAAATCTTCCTACAAAGGAAAGCCTAGGGCCAGGTGGCTCCACAGGGGAGTTTTATCAAGCATTCCAAAAAGAACACCAATTCTGCTCAAATTTTTCAAAAAATTGAGGAAAAAGAAACTCTGCCTAACTAATTTTATGAAGCTAATATCATTTTAATGCCAAAACTGGTTAAAGATGCTATAAGAAAGGAAAACTATAGGCAAATCACCCCAATGAACATAGATGCAAAAATTCCCAATAAATATTTACAAATTGAATCCAACAACACATTAAAAAAAATTATACAACATGACCAAGTGGGGTTTATACCAGGAATGCAAGGATGTGTCAAACTTTGAAACGCCCAAATCAATAAGCCATGCCCTCAATCATGAGGCTTATTTATTCTTTTGGAGCTTATGTTGGTAGCACAGAAGCTTACACTACCTACAGGCATGCCTAAGAGTTACTTCTGGAGGACCTCTGTTGTTGCTCAGATGTGGCCTCAGTCTCTCTAAGCCCAACTCTGCAAGTGAAATCATTGCCCTCTCTCCTACATGGGACATGACATCCAGGGGTGAAAGTCTCCCTGGTGACATGGGAGATGACCCCCCAGGGATGCATACTGATCTGGCACCATGGTATCAACACTCCATCCTTACCAAAAGGGGGAAAAGAAGTGTAATTAATAAAGCATCAGTGGCATCTTAGAGCTCAAATAGAGTCGAGAGGCTACTCTGGAGGTTGCTCTTATGCAAGCTTTGTTAGACCTTGCTACCTACCATAACTTGCCCAACCCCAAGCAGGACTATTCCAGCCAATCCTAAAGAATACCTAGGACAATATATAAGATTCCATCAGGGTTCAATGCACTAGAGTAACTTTCCAGAGATCTACAACCTCCAGATGTGTCCCTGGTCCAGATAAGTCCCGAAACCTAACCCAGCCTCTCCAGAACATCAGATAGTTCTATCTCCCTACCCCATATTAGTGACAGACCATTACAATACCAAAATATAGAATTGCCATAGCCCAAACACCCCTAGAGAGGGTTGGAAAGACCAAAGAGAAGATAGGATTTAGCAAATGAATAATATGAAAGCTGAATCATTAAATTGATATCTCTTTTAGTCTCCAATATTTTAGAGCAGCTAGAAGTAAAAACCTAAAATTGTGAAATTGTAACCCATGCCCAACTCTGAAATCTGTTCTACAACTAACTGTGGTGCTGTGCTTTGAAATTTATAGCTTTTTTGTATATATGCTATTTTTTCACACAAAAAAATGGAAAAAACGTCAATTGTGATGATAAAAAATTCTGAAGCAGCCAGAAGGAAAAATCTGAGAGGATCATACGGTTGCCCATGACAAACTCTGGGATCTGTCCTGTAACTACTTGAAGAGCGCTTTGAAGACTATTGCTTTTTTAATTTCTTTGCTTTGTATATATGTTATACTATACAATAAAAAATAGTTAAAAAGCGTATTAAGAAACTAAATCCAAAAAAAATATTTTTGAGTGTAAAACATATCCATTGCACACCAATGTTGCTGTCCCCAAAAGTTTTTTTTCTTTTTCTCGTACTGAAAATTCTAATTATACATTCTGTTTCTTTACCCTAGATCTAATGTGCTAATCAATCTTTTGGCCCTTGAGTGACTAATGGAACTGACTTCTCTTGATCAGCTAATGTTGTTACTCTTCAAAAAACTCCCCAGTATCTCCTAGGATGTATGGCATGCAGAAAATTATGTATTTGCACTGCATCCTCTCAACAGCATTGAACCAGGATGGAGTTGAAGAGTCAGAACAATGTACCTGTAATCATTCTACATCCACTCAATTGAGTCACATAATAACTCTGCAAGGAATATAAGCTAGGTGTTCTCAATATATTCTAAAGATTAGAAAATTGAGAGTGAGTGTTTGCAACTTGTCAGTAATGCAACTAATGTGTCACAGCTTTACCACTAAATTTAATACCAAAAATTCCCGTACTTTTTCAATAAAAAGAACTCTCAAATGTGAATTCTTTAACTATGTTTTTCCTTTTTTAAAAAAATATTTAAGACTCAAAACCTTCTCTATCGTGCACATCACTTGAAGGTCAATCTCTGACATCCTCTAATACTGTCTTAATAATGTCCCACCACTATTGCCTGGGGTCTTTTTTATTTTTTAATAAATAAATAAAACCATCATGTTATGCCACCAATCAAAATCACTTATATGGATTCTTTATTGTTAAAATGAAAAAGACCAAATAAACTTTCTGATTTTCCAGTTAAGGGTCTTCTTATCTGGCCTTTCTTTTCCTGTCTTCCTCCCATTCAAAATTGCCAAAACTCTCACTTCCTTGGAAATATTATACATTAGTTTTATCCAAGTAAAATGAAGGGTTGGGAAGATATTTGAATCATTCTTGTTCATTTAATCAATTTTTTATTAAAAAGCATATATTTAAAGTCTTAATATCAACCTATAAGGAAAAAAGTGGCATTTGGTAGTCTGAATTGCCTGGGGATATATTTTTTTATTTATATGAACTTTTCCCTGGTTATATTTTCATTTTCTTTGTACTTACTATTAAATATATTGTGATGTGTTGTGTCAAACAAATAATGTTAGAGAGTAAAAATCATAGCCTAGTAATAGTACATAAGTAGAAAACATACATTTTAATATATGGCCTTTCCAATAAGTTGTCAATAGCAAAACCTTTAGGCAATATGTCTAGTAATTCATACTCATATATAATTAATTTTCCTTAAATTATACATTCAGAATGAAAAATGAGAATATGTTAATCTTGCAAAGCACTGCAAAACTTGCTATGTAAGGATTGATTGCTAAAAACATAGTTTTTGTCTGAATTTTTTAAAGTTTTATGTGTTACAGATGATATTTTTCCATATATAAGGAACACTCTGTATGTGTAAAATGTATAGAATGTACCTGAATGTACATATGTACAGAGAGAAAAATATATTCTAAAATAATGTGGCTGTCAGAATTCTCAAGGCCTGCTTTTCAAATTATGTGTAATATCATGAAGCAAGGGGGAAGCCCTGTCATTTTAACTATGGAGTTTAAACATGCAAATGAGTACATATCCTGGCATAAATGTGGTTAGAAATGTACTGTGTCAAAGAGATTGATCTCCATAATAGTTAATGAATCTGAAATAAAGAATAGAAGAAACAATGTCAGAGATCCAATTTTATTGCTTAGAATTATATTTGCCCTTGGCAAAGCAGCTTGTTTATTGGTGCTCATTATAGCTGATACAGTATTGTAAACTACTTTCTGCTAGAAATAAGGGTTATCAAAGATCATAACATAGTATAGGAATGAGGGGTTTTCACAGCATTTTGACATGCTTTTATTACTGACTATAATATAGCAATACCTGTAGTGTAAGTATTAGCATTACAATTATATTACCAACACCTTACCTGTAGTTTTAGTGTCAAAAGAAATTATATTTAGTCAAGCTTGTATAATGATGCAACTAAAAGCAATATTGAAAAATCAAACTGAATCCATGGAAAACATTTGAAAGCACAAAGGTCAGATTTATTATTCATAGTGAATATGATTATTCCATAGAACCAATGGAAAGAAAACAAAGAACCAAATGACATGCTATAAACTACTATTGTTGTAACTCCAATTTACTGCGAATCTTCTTAGCTTCAAAATTCCTGAGCAGAGAGTGGGAGAATGCTATATCAAACTATAAAGTTCCTATAACATTTAAGGTTTGAATTTGGGGGGATTTTCTTTCATACTGAGAAATTTCTTCTTTCAGACCAAGGGTGTCAAACTATTAGAAATAAGCATTTGACGGAGAAATATGACTATCTTGAAAAAATTGTGAAATATGAATCAATATTTTATGAAAATTAAGTTAATATAATTTCTAAAGCTTTATGAACTCTTTCATACATAATATTGAGATTCTTTTATTTATTTTATGTAAAATACTTATTAAGAAGAAGGTGTTGTTTTATTGTCCAATATAGGGCAACATTTGCTACTAAAATACTTTAATAGCATTTGCTGCTGAAATACCTATGAAAACAAAAGCATGAACAACCAAAAGAAGATCTACCTAAAAATTATAAAAGATCTCATGTAGGACACCTTGCTTATGTCAAAAAATATTGTCTGAATTCCACTAACTAAATAAACAGCTTAAGCCAAATGCAAAATATTTAGAAATGATATCACAAATACTTAACCAAAGGCAGCATATGCATTTAAGAACTCTGTAATCCATTCTTCTCTTTATACATATGTTTTAGTTTGCTAAAGCTGCTGGAATGCAATATGCCAGATATTGAATGGTTTTTAAATAGGATATTTATTAAGTTGCAAATTTACAGTTCTAAGGCTATAAAAATACCTAAACTAAGGCATCCAAGGAAAGACAACTTGACTAAGGAAAGGTCCATGGATCCAGAACACCTCTGTCAGCTGGGAAGGCACATAGCTGGCATCTGCTGGGATCTTTGGCTTCTGGTTTCAAACAGCTTCTCCAGGGTTATTTACTTTCTGCAGCTCCAAACATCTGGATCTTGTACTGGTGCTTTCTACTGGCCCTCTAAAGCTCTGTCTGCTCTGAGATGTTTTCCAAAATGGCTTCCTCTTAAAGGACTCCAGTAGGCAGATTAAGCCTACCTTGAATAGGCAGGATACAGCTCCATGGAAACCATGTAATCAAAATGAGCAGTTACACGGGACACATCTCCTTGGAAACAACTTAGAAGATCCCCTTCTACAATATTAATTCAAGATTAAAAACATGGCTTTTCTGGGGTTACACAACAGTTTCAAACTGGTACAACACATACATTTCAAAAGCTCAAATAAAATACAGGTTGGAGCTGAGAAAGGAAGAGCTTTTACATTATCATAAATTGCAGATTGAAACTGAAATGTTCTTCATGAATTCTAAATGTCAGAGAATGAAGTTAGGGAACATTTATACCTTTGACTAACATTATTATGAATTTAATTGGCCTAAGAGAAGACAATTTTATCATTGCTCAATAAAGAAGGAAAGGCAGAAAAATACATTTTAAAAATACAAAGAAAACAGTGTTTTCATATTCTAAGGATGATTAAAGAGATAAAAATAAGATAAGATTAAAGGAAAAAGTACTGCAAAAGAATGAAATGAAAAATTTCATCACTCTGAGGATTTAAGGGAACATATATTTGCAGAAATGTTATTTTAAAAAGTGAAAAATAAAAATCTTTTAAAGGTACCTGATATATTAAATAGGAAACAAGAAGACATGTCTGACATCTGTATCAAAGAGTTGCTCTCAGAAGAGGAGTGGTTTCTGATTCAAAAACAAGCAAAAAAAGCAAACAGAACTTTCAGAGATACGTGATTAGATAAAATGTATCTGACTGAATTATATAAAGAATGGAAAATTAACTAAAAATCGGAAAAAACAGCAGAGTTAATATCTATATTCAGGAGAGTAACGGGCAAAATTGAAAATGAGGAACTGAATACTGACAGATAATAAAATGAATGAAGTCTGCTGTAATGCAGAGAAACTGGACTAGAGTTTGAAAGTCACAAGAGCATATATTTTCAAGGAAGATAAATAAACATGAGATTTATTTAAATAATAAAGAAACTAAAAATGCAAGAAAAGCAAATGTCAAAGATGTAATTAAAAGCACATATTGGGAAAGGTGAGGCAAGAAGGAGGTGTAAAGAGGTATGGAATTTAGTCAGCCATCTACAGCAACTAGTAAACAGCCAAGAACTACCTGGAACAACTGTTTGGGGGCCATCCATGACTGGAAACACACCAGATACTGGTCTGGAAGGGTTGGAAAGGCTGAAACCACAGTACAGAATTGTAAGTAAAGCTCCAAAACTGTGGGGCTTGGTGCTCCTCCTCCACTGGTACAACACAATGTTGGAGACTCTTTCCCAAGGGAAAAAGAAGCAGTCTCTAACAGGAACAAGGGAAGGTCACTCAACCAAACTTCAATTGCAGTTTTAATTAACAAATTTGGAATGCTGAATACAAGCTCCAACTGCACATAACCACAGAGAAAGCAGGAAAGTAACCCTGAGGACTCAAAAAGAAAAAAAAGGGGGGGGGGCTGGAGTCAGCTGAGCTCAGAATGCTGTAAAAGGGCTGTGTCTCAACAAAGGGGGCACATGGAGTAGGGTATCAATTCAGGTTCTTGACTGCCAAAACTTAGGGTCTGAGGGCTGCCACTGAAAAGGGATTTTTTTAGTTTTATTTATTTATTTATTTATTTGTTTGTTTGTTTGTTTTTCTTTTCTTCTTTTAAAAAAAATCATTCTAAGCAGCTTATTAGAAAAAGCCTCAGGCATTTTAACTTGTCAACCCTGACCAGGCAAAGGCAGAGTTAACATATGCCTGGGAGACAAAGTCACAAATCAGATGAAGAAGATAATTTCCTAAAGGGTGTATCTTCCCCAAGAAAATGGAGAGCAGGGCCCAGCTCAAGTGGTGGCCTTCCTTCAGAGAATTTAGACCCTAGGTTCTGGGAATCAGAAACAGTGTAAGCTTGCCTTCCATTTCTGCTTCTGTCTCCCACATCCTTGGTAGGCTGAGAATTAAAGACTGTACACCACTTTTGTATCATTGGGGAGCTATGAGCTGAAAAGCAACACTTGCTAGGTAGAATAGGAAAATCAGAGGGAAGAGGATCTCAGGAAAGATTATCAAGCTATTGGGTCTCATCCCCAGGGATACTTGATACTGATTACACCCTCCTCCTGACCAATGGAACTCCAATGTTTGTTACTGGCTCCTCTTATCTTTTACATATAAAATATATAATATATAAGTAATATACATATATATATATACATAAAGAAACTATATATTACTTTTTGTTTTCCATCCCTATAATCAGGAAAATTTTTGACATTTTATTTTCTAAAACTTCTGTTTAAGTTTTCTGTTTTCTGTACAACAACCTTATTTTAATTTCAAAAAGCACATTCTTATTCTTTCCTCAGAGCACTTTTTTCAAGGTAAAATATGTTTTAAATAATTAAAAAGCAAGCAAGGTCCTGCATTATCCTTTAACATGCTAACTGATAGATAATAATGTGGCTTAGGAGAGAAAAATATCATTGTGGTTAAGAAGTTCGTATGCATCTAATTCATTGTGTCTATATATAAGAAACAACAGTACAGTTCTTCCAAAGGGGAGAAAGAGAAAGAAAAACACAGTTCATCATACCAACATGATATCATCAATATAATGGACCAGTGTGATGTCTTGTGGGAGGGAGAAATGACAAGTTCCCTGCAGACAAGATTATCACATAGAGCTAGAGAGTTAATATACCCCTGGAGGTAGGACAGTGAAACTATATTGCTGACCTTGCCAGCTGAAAGCAAACTGTTTCTGGTGGTTCTTACTAACAGCTATTGAGAAAAAAAACATTTGCCAAGTCAATAGCTGCATACCAGGTACCAGGGGATATATTGCTTTGCTCAAGCAATGATACCACATATGAAACAGCAGCTGCAATTGAAGTCAACACTTGGTTGAGTTTATGGTAATCAACTGTCATCCTCCAAGATCCATCTGTCTTCTGCACAGGCCAAATAGGAGAGTTGAATGGGGATGTGGTGGGACTCACCACCCCTACATCCTTCAAGTCTTTAACTGTGGCACTAATCTCTGAAATCCCTCAAGAAATCCAGTATTGCTTCTGATTTACTATTTTGTTAAGTGTGGGCAGTTCTAGTGGCTTCCATTTGTTCTTTCCTACAATAATAGCCCTTACTCCATGAGTCAGAGAGTCAATGTGGGGATTCTGCCAGTTGCTCAGTATGTTTATTCTAATTATGCATTTTGGAACTGGGAAAATAACTACAGTATGGGTCCAGGGACCCACTGGACCCACTGTGAGATGGACCTGAGCTAAAACTCCATCAATCACCTGACCTTCATAAACCCCCATCTGACTGGTGGACCAGAGTGACATTTTGGGTTCCCTGGAATTAATGTCACTTCTGAATCAGTGTCCAATAATTCCTGAAATACCTGATCATTTCCTTTTCCCCAATGCCAGTTACCCTGGTAAAACACTGTCTCCTTAGGGAAGGCCTGGAAGAAGATTAACAGTATAGATTAGTGATAGTGTAACAGGATCCTCCCCCATTGGGATCTGGTCTCTCCTTCATTAAAGGGGCTCTGGATCTGTAAACTGTTTCAAGTCTGGGAAATTGATTAAGGGGCCATGACTCTGTTTTTGTAATTCAAGTTAGATTTCGGTTCACTTGACCTAGAACTCTTTTGCTTATACAGCTCAAACAAGAATTTAGTCAACTGCTCATCTATTGTATTTCTAGCCCACACAGGTCTCTGGGAATCAGATTATTTCAACTCCTGCTCTAGGTCTGCTGTCCATTATGATAGCTGCATCCACCTTGTCTTTGGCAATTAAGTGCTGCCCCCTGGCTTCTGCCAACTAAGGATCTGATCATCCCCAGTGTGTTTAAAGATTCTAGCTCAGTGACAACAGTCCCCACAGTAATATCTGAACTACAGAGAAGGGTGATTACAGAGCTCTTCAGGGATGATGGAGGTAGTCTTACAATTTTTTTCTCACAGTTCTGGTAAAATGTGCATCCTCTAGACATTCCTGGGGTGTAGGAGCAAGCTTTCCATGATAAATCCACTCTAACATTCCAATCTCTCTAAGCCTCTGGATCCCTTCATCCACATTATACCACGGCAGTTCTGGAATTTCAACCTCAGGTAATGTCAGCCACCTTTTCTAAGTTTCAGCCAACTATCCAAAGAAACTGTTAATGCCTTTCTAACCCCTCAAGCTATAACACTGAGTGCAAAATCTCTGCTTAGTGAGCCCATGTCAATGAATTCAGCTTGATCCAGCTTTATATCCCTCCCTACATTATCCCACACCTTTAAAATCCATTGTCACATATATTCCCCTGATTTCTGTTTATATAAATTGGAAAACTCATGCAGTTCTTTTGGAGTGTAGTGTACCTCCTAATGGGTGACACTTTGTATCTCACCTTTTTGGGGCCTTTTGAGACTTTAGCCTAGTTATATGCCTGGAAGAAATGAGGGGTGTAAATTTGTAACTTAATAAATCCTCTTTATAAAAGCCAATCCATTTCTGGTATATGACATTTTGACAGCTTTAGCAAACCAAAGAGTCACATTTCCTAATTATTTGCATGCCCAATGCTTGTTGTGATGTTTGTACACTGGACATAGTGGATAATTATCAGTCAACATGAATGATTCACTGTAGAGATCTCTACATTCCTTTTGTTTATCTTTCTAAAACTTTTTTCTTTTAACATACTATTAAATTAATACTTGGTGACCTTAAATTTGAGGATTCTTCATTTAATATTTTGTCATAATCATCTTCTTTCGTTTTGCTCTTATTCGTTGAATGTATCCTCAGTCTGGGGAAAAATTCTCACTCTAAAGGTATGGGTCTTCTGAAATTTGAACGGAAACTTTAAGGTGTTTACAAGTCTCTCAAGGCTGAAGGTTTAGAAACTTTAAACTTTCTCTCTTCTGAAATCCATGTTTGGTTTGCTTGTTTGTTTGTTTTAAATTCTAGTTCTTTGGACTTTCTTCTATACATGTCCAGACCAGAGTCAGCCATGGATTTGAGGTAACTTTATACGAAATTTGGGGTTTAGCTGTTGGAACAAGTTGCTCTTTGATGCATCATGGGAACATCAGCTCAGGCACAACAGAAACTTTCAGCAAATGACCCCTTAATACTTACACAGAACAAAGGGGAAATGATCCCATCATTGCCACTGTCCCAGGGAGGCCAATGGCTTGGGTCAGGATTAGTGGATGACAGCTTTGCATGCCCCATTTTGTGTTGGAGAGGAGAGGCCTTATGCTGTTTAAGTGTTGAATATTATATACAACCCTAGGGATAGGGGACCATACTACTGAGAGTTCCTGCCCTGATAAGCAGCTGGAGCTGCTTGTTCCTAGTTTCTGGGTTTAAGCTATGGTTAGACCTTTTCATTAGACCTTAGGTATCTCCAGGGCTGATGAATAGAAATGCACTGAAACAACAGAAAATGAGATGGGGCAATGAGAAAACTGAGAGATAACAAGTAGATGTGTCCCTGACTTTCTCAGTGCCTCACTTAGAAGATCTCTCCTTGCCAGGATTTACCACTTCAATTTAAAGCTGCAAGCCCCAGGTTCTCTGACGTGTCAAGCCCCTAAGACTGTGGATTTCTGTTTCAATTATTACCACCTTCATGGACTAGAAAAACTTTAATAATCATTGATTTCATCCAATGTGGGACCATTTATGTGGGTCAGATCTGCTACAGTAGCTGCAGTATCTACATGCATTATGTCACTTTCAGTGAATTCAAGTGGTATATTTTAATTTTTTTGGTCCAGAATTTGTGATTGTTAATGTAAAAGGACTTATTCAAAATAAGGGATTCCATTATTACGAAGCTTGATGTATGTGTACATGACAACATTTTTATATAAAAAGTATATATTGTTTGTTTTTTATAGTAATGATATAAGGCTTACATTCAAAATAAATTCACCTAACAAAATGTACTGATTCATGAAAAAGTATTAAGAATATTAATTCACATAGAAGTAAGTATGTCAAAAATCATGAGGGTGTGACAATGAAAGATGAAAATTTAAGGAACATTTCATTGGCTCCCTTAACCTCTCAGAATTCTTAGCTGGCTATATGACTGAAATAAATTGGTGAAATAATCTATGAGAGGCTATACTTAAAAAGGCTCTTAAGGAAATATTATTTATAACTCCTTTACATTACAAAAATAGAGTTTATTTTGAATTGATTTAATAACTTAAAATTTTATTTGGTTTGTTCTAAATCTTTGATAACCATTGAATTGAGAAGAAGATATAAAATGTTTTCCAAACAAATATAAATATTGCAGGGTCATTTAACACATAATATCACAGACTTCTGGACTGCTATCAACATGTACACAAAATGATCTTCATCTTAACTTCAGTTTAGTAACTGTTTTTTGTAGGCTGAGCTGAGAATTGAAGAGTAACTGGAAATATCCTTTGACCTAAGTTGAAAGGTCTTTTATGTCAGGAAAATGGGTAAGTAAAATGATAATGACAGCAGATATTTCATAGGAAGTTTAAATTATATAAATTGTTCACAGAACATTTAGAATAGTGCTTGGCACCTAGTAAAGATTATTATATTGTTATTGCTAATAAGGGCATGCAGAACTTGAATAAGACTCTTTCCTAGAATGATACAGCTGTGGGTGGAGTGGAGACTAAATTGGAAAGTGCTAGACATTAGAGGCAATTATTAATTTGAATGGAATTGTGGTAGTTTAGTTAAATGATGGAGAGGGAAATGGAAAAGAGGAATGACTATTAAAGACTTAGTGACTATTAATTGAGTGAGCAATGGAAGTGGTCAAAGATGGCACCAATATTCTTCAGTTATGTACTTGGCTATATAATGATATCTCTAAGAAGCATAAGTAATGTAGAATGACATAGAGAGATAAAGCACCCTAATTTTTTTTTTTACATGGGCAGGCATCAAGAATCGAACCCGGGTCCTCGGGCACAGCAGGCACGCGTTCTTACCTGCTGAGCCACCGTGGCCCGCCCCCTAATTTTTTTTGAGGTGGGGTTGGTGCATAGTCCGGGAATCAAACCCAGGTCTCCTGATGAAAGGCTGGTGTTCTAACCTCTGACCTACCTGTGCACACAATTCACACTAATTTTAATATGTTGAGATTGAGTACATTTGGAGTGACCAGCTATTAATGTCTAAGATCTAGTGACTAATTGGAAAAATGACATCAGGAGAATAATCAGGGTTATCTGCTCAACACAAAAGAGAGACCATTGTGCGAGATTACCTTCTGTTTTCTCAAAATCCATGGAATTTTTAATTGTTCGTAAATCCACAGACTGGTTCTGTGACATGTCTGGCTATTTGCCACTTAGTTTGAGAACCACTCATATAGGGAGAGAATAAGTAAAGAAAGCACATACCTAAAGTATGGGAATAATCATGAGATAACAACAGCAGAAGATATATAGGAAGAAAATAGACATACTCAGTGCTTAAGGAGAAAGAGTTATAAGGAAGAATCTTGTGGAAGACATCAAAGCTAAAGAGAAAGAATTAAGAAAAAAATGACAACCGCAAAAGGTAAGAAAAGAAAGGATTTTGAAGTGAACATTAGTTGCATTTTAGTATATATCACATTTTGAATAAAATACCTTTTGTAGTTATGATTAGTTGTTTATTACTTAGTGCTCTTTAACTGTTTCGACTATATGTTAAGTATGTCCTGTGGAAAAATGTCATAAAAAGAATATATTAAGTCAAATTATTTGATGGTTATAGCATCAATGACAAAAGCATTATTATCTAATTTAACTGCTATGGTAAGTTCATTCAAGCACCATAATCACATGGACTCTTGAATAGGGTGTGAGATCTTGTTGGTTTGTTAAGATCAGTGTGATGCCCTGATATATCCCAGAGTAATTTGGGCAGAAGATAAAACAGTATTTGCAAAGTACCCTTGGAGGACTGGTGAGAAAGGAGGAAATATTGAACTTTTCCATCTTGGGGACTCCTGATATTCTCACAAGCAGTGGGGACAACCAATGCAAACTTATTCCTGCAAAGGAGACGCTAAGCCTACTTATAATTATGTCTGAGTCACCCTCAGAAGAACTTTTTATTGCTCAGATATGACCGCTCTCTCTAAGCCAACTACACAGGTGAACTCACTGCCCTCCCTCCTATGTGGGACATGACTCCAGGGTGTAAAGCACCCTGGCAATGTGGGCCAGGACTCCTGGGATGAGCTGGGACCCAGCATCATGGGATTGAGAAAGACTTCTTGACCAAAAAGGGAAATAGAGAAATGAGACAAAGAAAAGTTTCAGTGGCTGTGAGATTTCAAACAGATTCAAGAGGTTATCCTGGAGATTGTTCTTACGCATTATATAGAAATCCCTTTGTAGTTTAGGGTGCATTGGGGTAGCTAGAGGGAAGTACCTGAAACTGTATTCCAGTAGCCTTGATTCTTCATAATGTAATGTAATTACTGTAAAGGCAGTGCTTTCTTCTACCATTTTGTCTTTTGGTTTTTATATGTCATATCTACTTTTTTTTTCTCTTTTTTGCTTAACTGATAGCCTTCATTTCTACACCCTCCTCCAGACCTCTCATTCCTGCCTTTTCCTATCTGCCTGTAGTGCTCCTTTTCGTATTTCTTGCAGAGACAGCCTCTTAGTCACAAATTCTCTCAGTGATTGGCTGTCTGAAAATATTTTAATCTCCCCCTCATTTTGACGGACAATTTCCCTGGGTATAGAATTTTTGGTTGGTAGTTTTTCTTTTTTAGAATCTTAAATATATCACACCACTGCCTTCTAACCTCCATGGTTTCTGCTGAGAAATCCATACAGTTCTACTGAGCTTCCTTGTATGTGAGGGATTGATTTTCTCTTGGTGCTTTCAAAATTCTCTCTTTGTTTTTGACATTTGAAAATCTTATTAGTAAGTGTCTTAGAGTATGTCCATCAGGGTCTATTCTGTTTGAAGTATACTGCGTTTCTTGGATTTGTAATTTTATGTCTTTCATAAGAGATGGGAAATTACTAATGATTATTTTTCCTTTTCTCTTTTCTTCTTCTGGGACACCCACAACGTGTATGTTCTTCATGTTGTCATTCAATTCCCTAGACCCTGCTCATATTTTTCCATTCTTTTCCCTATATTTTATTTTGTGTTTTGGATTTCAAATATCCAGTCCTCTAGTTCACTAATCCTTTCTGTTCAAATCTATTGTAGGTATTCATTTTTTAAATCTCTTCTATTATGCCTTTCATTCCCATAAGTTTTGTGAGTAGTTTTCTCAAACTTTCAAGTAATTTTTCTTCACCCAATATTTTCCTTATATTCTCCATCAACTTGCTGATTGGAGTTTTGATGAGATTTTCCATGGCTGTTTGAACATCCTGAATTAGTTGTTTCAACTCCTATATCTCATTTGAAGTGTTGGTTTGCTCCTTTAGCTGGGCCATATCTTAGATTTTCCTAGTGTGACTTATTTTTCGTTGGCTTCTAAGCATTTCATTTCCTTAATTAGTTTATTCTGGTGGTTGTTTTCACTCTTTTACCTAGGGTTTTCTTGCTGGAAGTCTTTGTCTCTAATTGTTCAACTTACTCTAGACCTCTAGCATAGGCTCTGTTTAATTGATCAGAATTTTTCATTTCTTGTTTTTCTGTTTCTTATGAAGACTTTCTTTCTTTTGTTTTTTTTGGAGGAGGGCCTCCTCATATATTATAGACCCCTGTCATGTCTTCTCAGAACAGAGAGGCCCATATCTCAGGAGGGAAGAATAGTCAGCATCAGTTTTCTCTGAGGGTGGGACCCACCTGGTTATTAGACTTTCTTATGACTCTTCTAAACTCTGTGCTTTTCCTATCCTTCCCAGCATGTGGTGCTTGACTGCTTGTGGCTTCCCACCAACTTAAAACAATGCAGTGCTTTTAATTTCAGTGAACTGTCCCTCCAGGGGTATGGTTCAGACAGAGGTGAGGTAGTAGGATGGATTTACTTGCTTCTGTTTTCCAGGCACTGTGGCCTGAATTCTTGAAGGAGGGATTCCACTTGAGCTGGACCCCACCCCATTTTTCTTGGGGAAGATGTACCCTTTATGGAATTAACTGCTTTTACTGACCAGTTACTTTGTCTCTCAGACAAGCTTAATTCTACCCTTCTCTGGGATAGTGCTGGAAGCCTAAGAGTGCTTCAAGTTCTATTTAATGAGCTGTTTAAGGAGTAAAATTTTTAAAAAGGCAAAAAAAAAGCCTTTTCAGAGTCAGATCCCTGCTCCTAAGATTTGTCAATCAAGAGCTTGAGTTGGTGTGTGGCTCTATATATCTTCTGGTTCTATGTACCCCCTTTTCCTCGGGTCTAGCCCTTTTCCAGTATTTTGTGCTGTCCTATTAAAAAAGCCTGTTTTTTTTTTTTTGTTTTTTTCTGTCAGCCTTGCTCCCTCTATGCCAGAGCAAAAACCCCTATATCTTTTGGTGCTTATTCCAGGTTTATCTGCACTAGGGGCCTGTTTTCAGTAGTCAGAATTCATTCATTAATTCCACAATTGGAGCTTGGTTGAGCGAAGCCCTTGCTATTAGTGACGTTTATTTCCTTTCACCTCAGGGAACTAGCCTCCCATGCCCATGGGGGAGGGGTGCCATGGCTGTGGCTTGGGAACTTACAGTTTCATGTGGGATCTCTGCCATTCCAGCTGTTCCAGACTGGTGTACAGTGTGTGTTCAGCCACTGATGCACCCCCAGCAGTTGTTCTGTACTTTTACTGTCTATTTACTAACTGCTTAGGAGGATGAATTAAATTCCACATGTCACTGTGCTGCCATCTTGCCCACCTTTCCCCACATTTCTTGAAGACAACTGTGTATCTATATAGCTTTGACAGTGTGACCATGTAATGGTGAAAACCTTGTGTCTGCTGCTCCTTTTATCCAAGGTGTGGACAGATAAGTAAAAATAAATAAGGGTAATAAATAAACAAATAATGGGATAAGGGGTAAAAAAAATGGGTAAACTGAAATACTAAAAGTCAATGAAAAGGAGTAAAAGGTTTGGGATGTATGATCATTTTTCTTTTTTTTTTAATTTCTTTTTTCTCAAGTGATGCAAATGTTCTAAAAATGGTCATGGTGATGAATACACAAATGTGGGATGATATCGTGAGCCACTGATTGTATACTTTGGATAGATTTTATGTATGTGACGATATCTCAAAAAAAATAGTAAAAAAAAATGCAAAAGCATTATCACCATGATAATTAAATTAAATCAAGCAGAGGGTTGGATGCAGCCTTTGTCCATAACTTCTTCAACCCAGTGTAGACATTAGCACAACTAAGAATGTGTCTATAGACAAAAAGTGAGTTTGATCCCACCTCATATATATCAATGTCAAGATTTTAATCTGGCTTTATGAAGTTAAAATTGGGGTAACCAAAATTTTCAGTGGAAAGAACACACCGTCTTATATAGAAACTAGAGGATAGTAGGTTAGTTGACACGCACACACATTCAATCACCAGGATGGAAAACTCAGACTAAAGATTTAGCTGAATGAATTGAACTGTTTTAATATCTTGATGCCAATTTTTCCAGTGTAAGGGCACCTAGTTCACATTATCTATTCAAAGTAGAACACATTATTTTTGAAATAATAACTAATTAATGGAAACTAATTTGTTGTAAATTCTAAACAGATAAGCAGATACATTTTTCAGTAATAATGGAGTACTGCTCCAATATAATTAAGATTTTGATGACTGATAAAATTTAGACACTCCCCTGTTATTATTAATGTTCTTTTCATTTTCTAATGGCTACTATGCATTATTCATGTGAGAAATTAGAGTGAATGGCACAAATGGACCTTTTAACAGCAGCCAAAAATCAGGATTTGTGACTTACAATGGGATAGCTGTTCTGAGTCTGAAATCCATTTATCCTATAGAGCCGAAAAAAAGCCTTAATACCGTGTATTTAAGCCAGTTTGTTTATAGTTTTACAAATATTTAAGAAGTTAAATATTTTTCCCTTTAAAACTTCAAAGAAGAACATCAATAATTAGTGATTTGAGTTCAAAATAGGGAGATTGATGAGCATTAGGATGGAAAAGATTAAAAAACTTGAAGTGGACTTGTCCATGTTCACACGAGCAGTGCTGTTTTGTGCTTTGCGTGTGTGTTTTTTGTCTGTGTTTTGTGCTCAGTGTTGGTTTACAATGGAGTACATTTAGCCACCCAAAGTCTGGTATGAAATAAGGTGAGGTACAAATAAACACATAAAATAAACAGACTATTTATTATTTCTGAAATATATTTTGGTTGTTTTTTTATTATGAAGATTAAGGTTTGGGGTTGTAAAACATAAACCATTTAGCAAAGACTTCTAGTTATTAATCTGTCCTGATTTGTAAACACACTGAATAGTTCCTTTTTTTCCCTTTCTTTCTAGTTGCTGTCTTGAAACAAAAGCACTGAAAATGTTAGCTTTATATATGCAAATAAATTAATTAAACAAATAAACATGATGTGAGGGAAAACAATATTTTAAAAGAAGCTGGCAATGGTCAACACAAATATATCTATAATTAAGGAGGCTATGATTGTCCAACATCTTAGTGGTTTCATTAGCCCGAAAGCTTCATTCTCCTCACCTAGTTTCAAGACATTTATTTCTACACTCCTAAGGTTGTGGATTTCCCAACAAAACCTTCCAGTTGCCAGCAAGTTGTATTCTGAGTTTTTAAAGCATTTAACTAGGCACCTGGGAGATATTAAAATGTTTATTCCATCATATTAAAACATTTAGCATAATATTTTACATATTCTAAAGTAACTCTATACTTTTTAAGCCAACAGTAGTTTAAATAAAGATGGCTTGAAATACTCAGCATGTCAAATCCTCATCATACTTGAAGCTGTTTTACTTCCAGGTTGATGAAACTTCTGAAAGTTTGTACTGATTATCATGAATTAACATGATAATCATATTTTATGTGGTCTGTTAATTCCCTCTTTTTTCTCTGATTCATAGACCTGGTGTCAGTCAAATATATCTTGTGAGCATGAGTTTTTGAATGATAGATGTTGAACTTTGGGGAGAAGGATCAAGTAAGTAATACAGCATTACAGCATGAAAAATAAAGCATTAATTAAGACAGCATCTGTAAAACCTGGATTTTTAATCCTAGTCCTTGAAATGACTTGGTACTAGTTCTGAAATTAATTCATTGATGCTAATTTACAATTGTGTGCTACAGGATGTGTATCAAAGATAAATGGTTTTAAATCAATATTGATATTGATATTGTTATGCTAAACATCAGTTTTTACTTAATACTTATCCATTGTGTTCTTACCACGTGGAAAGCTTGGTCCATGTCAGGTCTGGGGAGGGATTCCCAAGGCAGATATTGAAGCTTTATGAAGCAATAACTCAGGAAGGAGTTGACACCATGTTCACTGTTCTGTGTTTCACCATAATGGTTATGGGTTTGAGAATACAGAGTTTTCTTTTCATCAACTTTCTCCTTCTCCCCTTTTAGGAGAAATAATTTAGATCTTAGTAAAACACAGGGCATTCTCCTTTGAGAAGCAATTTTTGGGCCCCAAATACTTTGTTTTTAGGGTCAATCTCTTTTGGGTCAAATAGGCAATCAGAGAGTCACATTTAGTTTAAAAAGGAAAATCAATTTTGTGGTATTTAAGATGCGGTATATATAATATTTATAAACAATCCTGTGCCCTCTTTATTTTCACCCCTCTGTAACTCACCTAGGTCATTAAAGATATTCATTTCTCTCTCCTGAATGTATGGGTCTCCTGATAGATTTTGGCAATACCTTGTGTGATTTTTCTTCTCATGTATAAGATAAAGCCATTAGCAGCCTTGAATATTATATTAAAATGTTGAAACCTGGAAAGGCGAATGGAATGCTGATTCTTATTCTTGATCCATTAAACTCTCAGCACTTTTTTTATACAACAACTTCAAAATTCAGAACTTAAATATTTAGTTACATAGAAAGAAGTGTTTTTAAATGGCAGAAATGCCATTCCCCTGTATCTATTTTGAGAATATCAGTGCCAATTAGAACAGCATAGCAATCATAAGAACTCACTGAAGATAAAGATTTGACTAGGGAAATATATTTCTGATCATATTTATTTTATGTTTTACTGGCCAAGTGGAAGAGCCAATGCTAAAAGTAGAGTAATAAATTTAACTTAAGATTTTGTTATTTTCATATGCTTCACAGCATTATGTTCTTACTTAACATCTATACTTATAAGCATATAAACAGAGAAGAGGTTGTAAGGAAAATTATGTAAATAAAATTCAAGTAGCATTTAGTATTTACTGTGTTTGACTATGTTTTAGATTTACACTTTTACTTAGAATATAGTACTTAACTTTAATTGAAGGGTTTGATAAAAGGGTGCTTACGTTTTTATCAAATTCCAGTTGTAAGTTAAAGCAAGCAAGCGTTTAGAAAAGAATAAAATAGATGTGAATGTTTTAATTTCTGTTGGTAATGAATCTTTGATTCAATCTGAGAGATGTTGGTGAAGCAATCTGAAATTTGGATCTGTATTCTTGAGTGATAGTTAAGAATGGACTCAGGATTTTTCATAAAGGACTAACAGAATAGGGGAAGAGATAATTCTGAGGGGTACTCAAGAGACAGATCTTCTAGAGAGTTCTTGGGGTCAGATTTTATATGATATATGCATGCAGTCATAAGGAAGAGTGTAAAGAAGGATTACCTACTAATATTAGAGGTTCCCATTAGAAACAGTGCAAAAAATGATTAATTGCTTACTAATAACATGATGATGGGCTATACCCATAATTTCCAGAGACAGTATAGAATGTATTTAGGGATCAATTTATAAATGCTTTTGATGTTTACGAACTGAAATTAAGACATTATTTAAGCCTCACATTCATTAATATTAAAATCTATCCAATTGTACTAAATAAAATCACAATTTTCAGTCATATTCAATATTCTCATGCAAATAATTTTACTGTCTAATCTACACTAAGTGTAATCTAATATGCTAGAAACTAATATGAGGAAAGCAGACAGATACTTTTCCTTGAGAAATGTTCTGAGGATGTTACGCTTGAAATGGAATAGTTACAAGTGGAGGTGACAAGTACATCGATAGAGAAAAAAATTTAGAGATTTGGGGTAAGAGTTTACATTCAGATACTACTTATGAAAAGGAAAAAACAATAAAGAAATACCAAAGGAGCTCCCGGGTCTGGGTAGAGAAAGAGAAGTAACTTTCAAAAGCAGGTTAAGAAGGAACATCTAGTAATTGTAAGAAAACCAAAGATCATTCAAAAGAGGCGAGTCTTATTAGTAAACAGAGGAATCAATTTTTTTATTAGAGAAGTCACAGGTTTACAAAAATTCATGCAGAAAATGCAGAGTTCCCATAATACACCCAATCACACATGCAGTTTTCCCTATCATTACATATTGCATTAATGTGGCATATTTTACAATGGATTAAATAATATCTTTAATAATCGTACTAGTAACGACACTCCATAGTTTATATTAAGGTTCACTGTTTGTGCTGTTAACAACCATATTTTAAAACATTTTTTATTCTAGTAAGTCACAACCAAAAATTTCCCCTTTAAACCTCATTAAAATATATAATCCAATGGTGTTAATTGCATTCAGAATGCTGTGCTACCAGCATTACGATCCATTACCAAAACCTTTCTGCCACCCCAAATAGAAATTCTGTACCACTTAAGCATTGCTCCTCATTCCCTACCTCCACCCCAACCTCTGCTAACCTGTATTCTAGTTTCTGAATTTATGAATTTGTTTATTCTCATTGTTACATATCAATGAAATCAAACAATATTTGTCCTATTATGTTGGGCTTATTGCTCTCAATATGCTGTCTCTAAGGTTCACCAATGTTGTAGCATGTATTAGAGTTTTGTTCCTTTTTATGCCTCAATAATATCCCACTATTGGCATAACTCGGTTTGTTTATCCATTCACCTGTTGATGGACACAAGGCAATTGAGAATAATGCTGTTATGGCTATCAGTATTTGAATATATTTGTTTAACACCAGGTTTCAATTATTTGGTGCATATACCTCGAAGTGGTATAGCCAGGCCATATGGTAATAATATATCTAACATTCTGAGGCATCATGAAACTGGTTTCCTTGCAGCTGCCTCATTTTTCATCCCATCAACAATGAACAGGTGTTCCTATTTCTCCCAATCCTCTTCAACACTTGTTATTTTCTGTTTATTTTTTCTAATATTAACCATTCTAGTGGGTGTGAAATGGTATCTCATGGTTTCATTTCCATATCCATAGCAGCTAATGATGCTGAGCATCTTTTCATGCGCTTTTTGGCAATTTGTATCTTCTATGGAGAAAGGTCAATGTAAAACTTATCCATTTTCAAATTCTGCTGTTTATATTTTGTTTTGGGGTTGCAGAATTTCTTTATATATTCTGGATATTAAACTATTATTGTATATGTTGTTTCCAAATATCTTCTCTCATTTTGTATGCTGTATTTTTATTTTAATCATGAAGTCCTTCAATGCACAAAAATTTCTTTTTTGAATTTTGATGAAGTCTCATATATCTATTTTTTTTCATTTGTTGCTCATGCTTGTGGTGTAAAGTCAAAGAAACCATTGGCTAACACAAGGAACTGAAGATGTCTTCCCATGTATTCATCTAGAAGTTGATCCATTTCGAGTTAGTTTTAGTATATAGAATGCACGAAATATGGGTCCTCCATTCTCTTTTGCATATATATTTGTGTGTGTGTATGTGTGTATCTCCAGTTTCATCAGAACTATTTGTTGAAGTCTGTGTTTTCCCCCATTGAGAGGACTTAACACTCTTGGCAAAAATCAGTTGACTCTAAATGTGAGAATTTATTTCTAAACTTTTTCAATTTGATTTCATTTTCCTATGTGTCTGTTCTTACGCCAGTATCCTGCTGTTTTAATCCCTGTTCCTTTGTAATAAATGTAAAATCAGAAAGTGTGATTCTTCTAATTTCATTCTTCATTTATGAGAAGATTTTGGCTATCCAGGGGCACTTTCTCTTCTATATAAATTCGATGATTTTACACTTCTGCAAGGAAGGCTGTTGGATTTTTTATTGAGATTACCTTGAATCTGTAAATTACTTTGGATAAAGTTGACATGTAAACAGTATTTAGTCTTCAGTTCATGAAGTGGGAACTTATTTAGGTCTTCTTTGATTATTTTTAGGAATATTTTATAATTTTTCATATATAAGTCCTTTACATCCTCAGCTAAATTTATTCCTAGATATTTGCTACTGTAAATGGTACTTTTTCTTGATTTACACTTAAATTGCTCATTATTAGTGTATAGAAACACTACTGATTTTTAAGTTTGAGTTTGTTCCCCACCACTTTGCTAAATTTGTTTATTAGTTCTGGTAGCTTCATTGTGGATTTTTCAGGATTTTCTCTATATGGGATAATGCCTTCTACAAATAGGGAAAGTTGTACTTTTTCCCTTTTCATATTGGATGTCTTTTATTTCTTTTTCATGCTTACTTGCTCTAGCTATAAATAAATGTGATTAACAGTAGTGGTGTTGGGCATCCTTGTGATGTTCTTGGTCTTAGAAGGAAAACTTCCAGTCTTTCACCATTCAGTATGAAGGTAGCTGTTGGTTTTTCATCCTTTATCATGTTTAAGAAATTCCCTACTCTTGCTTGTTTTCTAAGTGCGTGTAAGAAGGAGTGGTACTGAATTTTGTCAAATGCCTTTTCAACATCATTTGAGATGACGATGTTTCTTCTTCTTTTATTCTGTTAATTGATTTTCTTATGTTGGAACCACCTTGCATATACCTTGTAAGCGGTATAAATCCCATTTGATCACGGTGTATACTTCTTTTAATGTGCTGTTGGATTTGGGTTGCAAATATTTTTTGAGAATTTTTGCAAGTATTTTCAGAAGAGATTTGGTTCTGTAATTTTTTTTTTCCTTGGGCTGTCCTTATCTGGCTTTGGTCATAATGGTCTAATAAAATGAGGTAAGGAGTGTGCCCTGATATTCAATTTTTTGGATGAGTTTGACCAGGAGCGGTGTTAATCTTCTTGAACTTTTTGTAAAGTTCACCTACAGACCATCTGGTCTTCAGTGTTGATTATGATCATTATCATTTCCTAGGCTGTTGAAAGCAGATACAATAAAACGGTTTGGCTTTCAACAATGGAAATTTATTAGCCCACAATTTCAAAGCTGAGAAAAATGTCCAAATCAAGCCATCATCAAGGTGATGCTTTCTTCCCAAAGACTGGCTGCCAGTGATCCTGGGTCCTCTGTCACATGGCAAGGCACATGGTGGCATCAGCTGGTCTCTCCTTTCTCTTCTGGGTTTTGTTGCTTTCAGCTCCTTGCTTCCCTGGCTCTCTCTTTGTCTCTCTGTACTCATCCCATTTATAAAGGACTCCAGTAAGAAGATTAAGTTCCATCCTGAATGAGGTGGTTCACATTTTAACTGAAGTAGCCTCATCTAAAAATACCACTTGCAATGGGTCCACACCCATAGGAATGGATTAACTTTAAGAACATGATTTTCTGTGGTAAATTGAATTTCAAACCACCACACTGCTTCAATCTCCTTATTATTGGTCTGTTGAGATCTTCTATTTCTTCTTGTGTCAGTATAGACAATTAATGTGTTCTTAGGGATTTATACATTTCACCTAGGTTACCTAATGTGTTGTGCAGTTGTTCACAATATCCTCTTATAATCATTTTTATTTCTGTGATGTCCATACGAATTTCTCCCCTTTCATTTCTGATTTTCTTTATGAGTGCCCTCTATCAGTTTTTTAAATCAGTCTAGCTAAAAACTTGTCATTTTTATTGATGTTTTCAAAGAACCAACTTTTAGTTTTGCTGATTTTCTCGATTGTTTTATTATTTTCTATTTTATTTATCTCTATTCTAATCTTTATTATATACTCCCTTCTGCTCACTTTGGGTAGAGTTTGATCTTCTTTTCCTAGACCCTCCTGTTGTGAGGTTAAGTCTCTGATTTGGCAAAGTGCTTCTTTTTTAATGTAAGCAGATGAGCTATAAATTTCCTTCCCAGTTCTGCCTTTCTGCAGCCCATCAGTTTTTGTATGCTGTGTTTTCATTTTCACTTGCTGCAAGATATTTCCTAAGTGCACTTGTGATTTCCTCTTTGACAAATTGACTGTTTAAAAGTGCATTGTTTATTTTCCACATACTGAATTTTCTAGTTCTCCTACAGTTATTGATTTCTAGTTTCATTTCATTGTATTCAGCCAAGACATATTATATGGTTGTAATATTTTTCATATTATTGAGACTTGTTTTGTGACATAATATATGATCTTTATTGGAGAATAATCCATGTGCATTGAAAAAGAATGTGTTTTCTGCTGTTGTTGGTGAAGTGTTCTATATTTGCTGTTAGTTTGTTTATAGTTTCATTCAAGTCTTGTATTTACTTATTTATCTCTGTCTAGATGCTTTTTCTTTTTATTAAGATGTATTATATATTCACATACCACATAATCATGCAAAGTGTACAATCAGCGGTTCACAGTATCATCACATAGCTGTGCATTCATCATCACAACTGATTTTTGAACATTTTTATTATTCCAAGAAAAAAAATTGTAACTAAAAATAAGAATAAAAATTTAAGTAAAGGTAAAAAAGAATACCCTAAATGTCCCATCCTCCCCATCTCCCAAAAAAAAATTAATTTTTGTCTTTGCTTTCTTACTCATCTGCCAATACACTGGATAAAGGGAGTGTCAGTCATAGGTTTCCACAATCACACAGGCACACATTAAAAGCTCTATAGTTACAAAATCATTTTCAAAAATCAAGGCTTTTGGATTACAGTTCAATACCTTCATATATTTCCCTCTAGATACTCCCATATATCAAAAATTTAAATGGGGTATCTATATATCTCATAAGAATAACCTCCAGAATGGCCTATCTGAAATCTCTCAACCACTGCAACTTTATTTTGTTTCATTTCTCTTCCCCCTTTTGACCAAGAAGGCTTTCTCACTCCCACATTGCCAGGGTCAAGCTCATGCCCTGGAGTCTTGTCCCACAATGCCAAGGAGATGTACATCCAGGTAGTCATGTCTCATGCAGCAGGGAGAGCAGTGGGTTCATTGGCAGAGTTGGCTTTGAGAGAAAGGTCACATCTGAGAACAAAAGAGATTCTCTGGGGTGACTCAGGTATAATCATAAGTAGACTTAGCTTCTCCTCTGAAGGAATAAGTTTTATAAGGGCATGTCCCAAGATCAAGGGCCTGGCTCATCAAATTGTCAGTCCCCAATGCTTGCAAGAATATCAGGTCTTCCCAAGATGGGGGAAATTTAATACTTCAACGTGTTTCCTCAGTCCCTCAAGGGAATTTTGCAAATACTTTTTAATCTTCTGCCCAGATTACTCATGAATGTTTTGGGACATCACATCAACATTTACAAACCAACAAGATGTCACTCCTTATTCAAGGTTCCATGTAATAATGGTGTCTGAATAAACTGACTATATAAGTTAAATTAGATAGCATACTATAGAAAATATAAATTTTGCACGAAATTTAACATCTCTTCTTTTGGTATCACCTAGAAGTTGAAGTTTTAAAATATAGTCAGTATAATACTCTGCTCTTTAATCTTTACTTTTACTTTAGTTCTATCCAGATCAGCTTCACTCATATCTTTAATTGAAATCTGATCTCTTTTTCAGTGTTTTTAGCAGTTGCTATATGGGGTAATGCTGATTTTCATAGCTTCAAAACCCTAGTTTTGAATCTCAAGTGTTACACAGATATCTGAAGTCCCAAGGAATGACCAGGTTATACACAAACAGTTCACCATCTTAGAATTTAGAAATAATAGTTACAACTCCAGAATAGATGTGACTACCATAAGAACGTACAATCCAGGAATCTTTACAATAGGCCTTCCCCTGATAAAATATGCTCTTGAATTCAATTCTCAGATTTTGCACACTATGGTTAGTCCATATTAGTGGGATAGTATAATATTTGTCTTTTCATTGCTGGTTTATTTCACTTAACATCCTGTTTTCAATTTTCATTCATCTTGTTGCATGCCTCACAACGTCATTCCTTCTTGAAGCTTCTCAATAATCCATTTTATATATACACACCACAATTATTCCTTCCATTCCTCAATTAATGTTCTGTCTAGATGTTTTTACTATTATTGGAACTGGTGTACTGAAGTCTCTTAATATTAATATAGAACCATCTATTTCTTCCTTCAAATCTGTCAATATTTGCTTCATTTATTTTAGGACTCTGCTGTTAGGTGCATATATATTTATCATTGTTATATCTTCCTGTTGAATGACCTTTTTATTGGTATACAGTGATCTTCCTTAAATCTCATAACATTTTAAAATGTCTATTTGAGCTGATATTATTCACCTACCATAGCTATCTTTTGATTACTATTTGCATAGTATATGTTTTTCCATCCTTCCACTTTCAACCTATTTGTGTCTTTGAATTTAATCCTTTTATAACTGCATATAGTTGGGTCATGTTCTTTTTATCCAATCTTCCTGCCTCTGTCTTTTGACAGGAGAGTTTAATTACATTTAAAGTAACTACTGATAATGAAGGACTTAATTCAGCCAATTTGTTATTTGTTCTTTGTAAATCTTATATCATTTTGCCCTCAATTCTCCTATTAATGCCTTCTGTCCTATTTATTTGTATTGCATTAGTTGAGTCCCTCTTAATCTCTTTCTCTGTATGATTTCCATATATTTTCTTTGTGATTACCATGGGGCTTAAGTTTAACATTTTATATCTATAGTAATCATATGTGATTACATAACAACTTAACTTCAGTAGCACAAAAACATTGCTCCTATAACCTTCTGACTCTCCCAACTTTTTGATTTACATAGCAAAATTATATCTTCATACATCATATGTTAGGGATATTTCTTAACATTTTATACATTTCCATTGGAGACCTATAATAATTTAAAAAGTGGAGCTACATACCTAAAATTATAGTACAATAGCAGTGGTGTTTATAATTACCCATATTGTTACCTTTACTGGAAGTCTTTATATCTTCATGCTGGTTCAGTCTACTGTCTAGTGTCTTTTTCTTTCTTTGTGAAGTACTATTTTTACTACTTGTAGGGCAATTCTAGTGGTGATAGGCTTTTGTTTATCTGGAATATTTTTTCCTCCCTCTTTTTTGAAAGAAAATCCCACTGGATATGAAATTAATGATTGGCAATTGCTTTATTTCAATACTGTAAATATCTGTTCCACTGCCTTCCTGCGTCCATGATTTCTTGTGAGAAACTAGTAATTGATATTATTTGGACTCTCTCTTATACGTAATAAATTGTTTTTCTCTTCTATTTTCAGAACTCTCTCCTTTTCTTTGACATTTAACAGTTGGACTGCTATATATCTGGGTATGATTCTTTTTTAGTTTATTATGTTTGCAGTTCTATAATGTTCAATTTTTTTCAATAAATTTGGGAAGTTATCTGCCCTTAGTTCTTTGAATATTCCTTTTGTCTCTCTCTTTCTTTTCTTTTTGGGACTTCCATCATGTGTATAGTGGCCCGTTTGATGGTGCCCCACAGATCTCTTCTATACAGTTGACTCTTTTAAAATTATTTTTACTTATGCTCCTCATTTCAATGATCTTGCCTTCAACTTCACTGCTTTTTTTGATTGTCAGCGCTAATGTGCTGTTGGAGCCCTCTAGGTATTTTTTCATTTCAGTTATTGGGGTCTTCAACTCTGATATTTCTGCTTTGCTCTTTTTAAAATTTTCTATCTCTTTATTAAGAGTCTCATACTTTTTATTCATTGTTTTCCTCATATCCTTTAGTTTTTTCTATATGGTTTCCTTTATTTACTTGAGCATAATGAGCATCATTTAAAAAAAATCTTTGTCCAGTATGTTCAAATTCTGTTACTCTTTATTGATGCTTTCTGGATTTTTATCTTGTTCTTTTGATATCCTAGAGCTGTCTGTTCCTTAACAAGAACACAATATTACAGAGATATCCTTGAATATCAGCAGCTAACAAAAGCAAACAAAATAATATAAAAACACTTTTCACAGTCTTTGCAAATTGGCTCTTTGACAGGTGGTGTTCTCCTTCAGAATTTAGCCTTTCTATCAAGATCAGTCAGTAGCAAGTATAAAGTGCAGGGTTCTCTCCAACATTTATGAGTCAGTGTCTTGTCCTGGGCTTGTACTTGTTCATGGCCTTAGGAATTCCCACTTAGAGGAACTCAAATAGACTTTCTACCTCTTCTGTATTCTCTATTGTTTGACTTAAATCAGGGAAATTTATCCCAAGCCACTTGACTTAACTATATCTTACCCTGATTAAGCAGTCTGCAAGCTGTTTCTGCTAGTTCTGGGATGTTGAGCCAAAAATTAGTTACTTTATCAAATTTTCAGGGTGCCACTTGTTAGACTGACACTGACACAGTCTCCTCAGTATGCACACAGGATTCATCAGTTCCCTCCAGAACAGGGCCAGAGAGCCACAAAAGAAAGATAGGCTGTGTCCACCCGAAGCTGGCATGGGGTTGGAGGAATAGCCATCAAGGGTGTCATGGAGCTTTTCCTACCATTTTTAAAGCTCCATTTTCTTGATTCAGCACTCTCCTAGTACTGCAAGCCTGTAACTCTTTTCTGAATTCTGAATTTCTGCCAGTTTTTGTTAGTTGTTCAAAGTTTCTATGGGGGAATACCTTATGCAGGCATCTTGGTCAACGGGAAAGACTAAAAATTCAGAGAAGTCAGTTCTCTTACAAGTTGCTGAGAGGTCACATATTAGGTGTCCAGAAAAATGGAGAAGAACCAAAAATAACACAGTGATTAAGGAATGAATGGCAAATTGGGTAGGCAGGTTCTGTGGAGAAGGGTTTTGAGAAGACTGGTTGTCAAGGGGAGGAGAGAAAATGGACTGGAGGATGATGTGGAAACAAGGCATATTTTTTTATTTTATGTTGTTCATTGTTTGAAGGATAAGAGACAGGGAAGCATTTTTGCAAGCTGTGGCTAATGTCACAGTAGGAGTAGAGAGTACCATGATGCAGTGCATAGCTGGGTTGACTGAAGGAGCACTGTCCTTGCAAGGAAAATAAGAAATGGCATCCAGTACAAACGTGTAGACACTGATATATGATGGATGGAAGAAAAATTTCTTATTGAAATAGGACAAAAAAAATGAAAGCACAGAATAGTAGCCTGCTGGATTTTGTGGAGGGAAGAGAGAGAGTTCTTGTTGGATAGCTCCTATTTGTTCAACGTAGTGGCATGAAAAGGTGCCAGCTGTGTGAAGTGATAAGGAAAGTAGAAAATATGTGAGAAGAAAGGTGATATGAAATATCCTCCTGGGGAATGTGAGAACGAGTTAATAGTTTAACAAAAAACAATAGAGTGGAATAGCTGAGCAGGTTCCCCTGATTTTGTAGATGATGTGATGTAATGCATCTATTATGCACAGTAGTTTATTTTCTCCATCCATGCTCATCACCCCACTCAGCATACACACACACATATGCACACACACGCACATGTACACCCACACCCACACACACACATACACACACCAGTAAAGAAAAGCAGTGAGAGACAAGAACAGTGAGAGCCCCTCTCCACCAAAACAAAGATTATGATTGAGCATGGATGAGCTTTTAGCATGGGGAAGAAAGGTTTTTGTCAGGGAATAATTTCTAACTACCTGGGACACGAGTCTGTCTGTGGAATGTTGACTGGGACAGTTACATTTCATGCCAATATTCAAGTTCATCTCCCCTCTTTTCCACCTCATCCATTTCCCTCCCAACTCCCTTTAGTATATGTAAAACTTGAGCCCAAGACCTTTTCACAGTATGTCATGGAGACTATCACTATTCTCTTCTGCAATGTCTTCATAGCACATCCCAAGTTGCTTAAGTACCCACATTTTAATATAGCAATTTCATGTCATTCGTGTATGCCTTCTTCCATAAATTTGAGAAAAGTTCTCAATATTTTCTCACACTTGCATTATATTGCCATTATCTGAGCTAACTCCTTTGTCTATGTCTGTACTTGTATTGCAGTGTGGTTTCCCAACGGATGATTGAGTCAAACATGTGTACCTAATCTTTCATTTGGGACTAAAATTTTCCCTTTCCTGTTTTTCATGATGCCTTTTGTTTTCTTGGTTTGGTACAAGAATTGCCTTTTCACTGCTTTGTTTTACTTTAATGTACATGTTTTCTTTGGGTATTTTAGAAGGCCCATACCTTAATTTCCTTTCTATTGGTTTATTTCTAACTTAAGATAATATATTAATGCTCTTTATTTCCATTATATAAATGAAAAAATAATTGACTTATACTTCCTCCTACTTCTCCTTCAAACTTTCTTATCCCAATATGTATTATTTTTACTAATTTAGTGATGTCATGGTTCTTTTCAAAATGATCATAGCAATTCTTCTTGGTTTATTAACTTTAGACAATATTTATAGCCCAATGCCTCATCAAGAAACATGGAAAAAAATACACTTGTATGGCATCTTATTTCTGTTGCCTCTTTGATATGTGTTTATTATATTATTACACTTAATTGC
Organism: Myrmecophaga tridactyla; assembly: GCA_004026745.1. Taxonomy (NCBI): domain Eukaryota; kingdom Metazoa; phylum Chordata; class Mammalia; order Pilosa; family Myrmecophagidae; genus Myrmecophaga; species Myrmecophaga tridactyla. The sequence goes on along the minus strand of PVIY010009234.1, from coordinate 8,057 downwards.
CAATGTTCATCATGTTTAGTTTTTGTCACTGTTTTTCTTGTTAAGTTTTGGTGTTGCATATTATAGGTTTAAAGATTGTAACCAATCATTTCACTATAGTTTGGGAAGAATTACTTTCAAAATTAGCTGGACTTGAACGTCTTTCAATGCAAGCATAAAAGGGTTGGGAGAGAGGAGAACAAGAGGAGGTGACCATTTGAGTAGAAGTACTTGCTTTCAGTAAGAAGAGGGAGAGCTCTTCCAATATTGTAGGGATGAAAATCAAAGGGAGAAGTGAGAGCAAAGGCAATTTTGAAGACTGAGAAGGAGAGATTGAGGCAGAGCCCATCTAATGCCATTTTTTTAAAATGTAGATATTGATACTATTGTATGCTAAATGAGGAAGATGATCATGGACTCAGTATTTGAGAATGAACAGAAACTATTTCAAAAGAGGAATGAGCATTAAGAAATGTGGAAATTTGGAGTGCAAACTGATGATAGAAACATAATAAGATCTTAAAGTAGGATATAGGTGTTTAATGAAGTTAGTGACAATATCCTTATAAAGATACTTTAATGCCTCCTAAAACAGTATCTGTCATGCACGGAATGATTATATGCCAGGGATTTTACACATATTATTTACTGATTCCCATAAAACTCCTATCAGCTCGCTATAGTCATTCTTATTTTACACATGAACAAATTCATACAATGTTGAAGGATTGCTTAATTTCACAATTTGAAGATTAACATTCCATATTTTGTCATGCATCAAGGAATAGCAAAATTAAAATCATGTCCCTTTAACAAATTTACCATTTGTTGAAAAACCTACTGGCATTTGCTTTATTACAAATCAAGGGGAAGAAAAACATACTGACAAAGTTAGAAGTAACTCGGGTTAAAGGCTTAGGTGCAATTACAAATTCTTTTAAGAACTAGCAATCGTATTTGCGGTTAATTGTTGGAAACAGTTCTCATGTCTGCTAGTTGTTTTATTATTGTTATTATTCTTTTCTTTTTAAAAATCTACTTTCAGTCAGGTATCTCCACTAAAAAAGTAAAGTTAACTATGTCCCAGAAATAATTTTCTCAGATGAATTGCATTGCCAACGTGAGACAATATGTTCCATACAGATTTTTTACTATACACTACAATACTTTTATCCCTAGATCCACCTTGACTGCTTGAATATATGCTAATAACTTTTGCTTAATTTGTTAATTTAGATGAATATATTTTTAATTACCTGCAAGGGAAGGTGAGCCAGAGCAATTTTATGCTTCATATGGTGTTCATAATTTGGCATACTCCAATCATGAAAAGACCAAAAGCATGGAGTTTAAACAGATGTCTTACTTGTATAGCTCCACAATACATTGGCAGACTTTTCATCATGAACTCTGAGACATCCTGCTTTTCAGTTAGGTGGAAGAAGAGACGAGCCTGATAAATGTCTGGGAGAAAAAATAAATCAGTGCAGCTGTGACCCAGGTCAGGATTATTCTTAATATTCACAATTAATTTCTGGAGAGTAGCTTGTTTACAACATTACCAGCTGCTCCTTAACAACTCTGTGCACATTTTGGCAACTGCAGACGTAGTAATTTACTCTACTCTCATGAAACCCAAGAGGTGAAATCATCTTGTATGATTTTCTTTATTTTCCATTTCCTCGCTTCCTTTACATTGATAATACTAGTTATCCTATGAACTGTGCCTAAGTGTAAACTAAGAATGATGTGAGCCAAGCTATGAATGAACAGCTTTCCAGTGAGGATGCATGTCTTAATTATGATTTGGGTGAATGGTAAAAATAAACCTCTTGTGTTGTTCTCTTTTCCCCTTTTTGGTCTTGAATCTCTTGTACGGATCATTTCTATTTCATTTTTTGTTAAGTCATTTATGCACATTGTTTAAAATTGTGTAGACATCAGCTGAAATTATATTATTTTGGATTCAGTCAGGGATGACTTGAATCAGCAATAAAAAGATTATCAGACACCATTTTTGTGTATTTTTTTTATGGAGCTGAAGAGTTAGAAGCAGTGCATGTTTTTTCCCAATGCAAGGTTATGCTCTCTTCAATGTGAGTCTGTTCAGAATCTTTTTTTCCTGAAATTTTCCCGAGGCAAACAGATGAACTAAATGACCTTTTGACATTAACTCCTACTTCAAAGTTTGTGGCTAGAACTATGTAACTAGAACTTCTAACACTGGAGGTATACAAATTAAGAAAATATAGCAGTACTATTTGACTATTATTCAAGTGCATTGAATACAAGCACATACAAAAAATGGGGCAACATCAAAATATGAAGAAAGAAGCCCTTTGGAAGGACACAGACCTTTTTATATTTACATCTTGTGAATTGCAAGCTATATTTTCTAAAATGGCCTAGAATGTCTAAGTTTCATTTGTGGAAATGAGGGCATATGCAAATAATTTGTAGGATTACTGAAATAGAGATTTAAATATCTGCCATGAAGTCAGTCAGGAATGTTGAGATTTAAACAGAAAATACACTATATTCCTGTTTTCTAGAATGTATTTGAGGCAGCTTAAAAATTAAGTGATGTGGTTAAGGGTGGAGAGATCTCATAAGGGTTATATGACGATACGTATTAGGAGTAAGAGAAGGTATACTATAACCAATTTTTATTCTAAGCACTGGATATTCAAGGAAAAATAGAAAAGACAATTCATAGCTCATTTTATTTATATTAAAACAATCCATTTCTACTACTGATTAAAAAAGCCAAAGACTTTTCAATAAGTTTTTGCTATTCATGAGTTTTATGGGGAACATATATTTTTGGATGACTTCAAATTTCATTAAGATATGTTCACAATATGTAGCCTCCGTAATTTTGTGGGTTAGTTGGGGGAATTTTCTTTATAAATTCTCAAATATTTCATTTATTTGCATATGTCAGCACTGAAAATGGCATCATTTAAATTATTTGTCATTATTTATGCCTTACATTTCAATCTCTAACAGAGGGAAATAAATGTGTTGAATGAGTTTTTGTATTTTATATGTTTACAGTATTCAGCAATGGCTTATATGGAAGGTGTTAGGGCAAACAATGGTTTGTTCACTGTATACTCATCATTATAAAATATTGTTTTTAATCCAGTTTTTCTATTGCCTTGATTTCAATTTTCAATTTATCTTATAGTAATATTGTTACCAATGTTTCTTTTTTCTTTCTTAGTTTAATATCCATTTGTCTGGTACATCTTTATCTACCACATTATATTCAATGATGCCATGTCTTTCAGTTTTTTACTTCTCACCAATAGAACATTGCTAAATTGTTAACCCAGTTAGTAAATTCCTTCTCTTGGCTTTATTTATTTATTCACCTTTTAAAAGAAATTTTAGACAGAATAGATCCAAATTATCCTGCACTGGCTGGTACATCTGATTCAGTCTCGCCCTGCCTATCTGACCTCATTTCTCATATCCTTTACTCCCTTCACCACACTCATGCTTTCAAGGACTCCCTTCCATTCTCAATTTCTCCAACGTCTTTTATGCTTAGAATGAATTTCTATGGACTGGTGACATTGCTGGCCTGGTCTTTTCATTCAGTATTTCCTTATCCCAAAAGCCTTCTGTGACCATGATCTCTATCACAGACAGACCTCTTCTGTAATTTCTAGTCACTATCTTTCTTCTTATCCTCCCTATTTCCATCATCAATACCTGAGATTACTTATCTTGTCATGGTTTACTTCCAGGTTAGCCCAGTCCAACAGAATATTTTAGTTAATGGGAATGTTCTATACTATCACTGCCCAGTACAGTAGCCACCAACCACATAAGACTCTTGAGCACAATTCAAGAGAAGTGGCAACTGAGAATGAGCAACTAAATTATTCATTTTATTTCATTTTCATTCATTGAAGTTTAAAATTAAATAATCACATGTGGCTAATGATTACTGCATTGGGCAGCATGGCTTGAGTTTTTTGTCTTCTCCATTGAATGCAAAAGTCCATGATAACAAGTAACTTTTCCGTGTAAAGTGGTCCCCTTTATAACTTTGTACTTAGAATGTTCTTACCTGGCAATTGGAATTCCATGAAATATTTGTAAAATCAATAAATGATTAAATGGATGTGTGAATCATAGAACATTTAATTTAATTTATTTATTGTATTTATGAATAGGTTACCTGAAAAATACCTTCTTATCTAAGATCACGATTATTGTGTCTTTTCTCCATTCTCCTGAATTTAATTGAATTGCTAAAATCGTCTCCTTTTATTTTCAATGTATTCGGTTATTTTAATAACTGTTAGTATATATTAATTTTTATTAATTAATGCCAGATATTTTCTGCATGTCTCACATGCATTAAATCATTTGAAGTTTCACAGTAACCCTGTGATGTAGGCTTCATTATTATCCATATTCTATGATACAGAACCTGAGGCATGAGGTATTTAAGTGACATGTCTATGTTACCTGGCTCATAAGAGGGGAAACGAGGTCCCAGAGACCAAATTCTTAAGTTGAAACCTTCCTTCTGTTGTGGTAGGTTTATGATACTTTATGTGTTATGGCTACACATCAACTTACATTTGTAACTGTTTTCGATATTATATTGAAGAATAAATATTAAGTATCAATAGTCTCTATGAAACAAGACCAGATCCTTTTTGAAACTTTCCTTCCTAGCAGCTTCTGCCCTCTACCCTCTCTGGTCCAACTCTGACAGACCAGATGTGCTGAAGTAACTTGGAACTGGCAGGGATTGGGAAAGAGAGATAGAGAAGGACAGACAAATCCCCTCTGTACTTGACCCTGAGGGAATGCCCCTAGAACAGCGTGAGCCAGATGTGGGCCGTTACCCTCTCATCCCAGATCAGCTGACCCCTAAATACAAAGACAGTGAACGCAGCTTTTTCCCATCATGCATTCATGTATGCATCAATACTGGCAATTTGGTAAACAAGTGAAGCAAATTTGATACACAACTAAATGCTATCTTTTTTTTCACATGGGCAGGCACCGGGAATTGAACCCAGGTCTCCAGCGTGGCTAAATGCTATCTTAATGCTTATGACCTATCTAGAGTTAACAAGAAAACCAACTGCTCTATAGTAGCCCCAAACTTTCAAAACTGCTTATGCTTAGATCTATATATTCATATAAGCTCAAGCCCATCTTTTGGCTCTATCTGCATTTTTAACTTGTCTCCCCTGGGGCACTCTGTGCCAGAGTGCTGCCTACAGTTATTCCCAAATTAAGTTTGTCCCTTCACCATTTATTCAACATGTCATCAGTGTCATTGTCATTTGAATTTGGAGCCCACACAGCCCAACTTTGAAACCTGCGTCGTTCTTTCTTTATGATGACTCTAAAGCTACTTGATTTTCTTCCAAATGCACAGAAAATATGTTTCTGTGATCAAAATTATACAAAGAACCAAATGTTTACTTTCTCATCTGTCTTCCCAGTTGGTGTTAAGCTGACCTTCACTATTCTTATCATCATGCATTCATTTTATTGGGCAAGTCTGATTCACTTCAGTTTTTTTTTTTCCAGAATACTATTTGAATTTAAACATGCTAATGCATTTCATCAGTTTACTCATCATCACTTTACTCAAAATATATAAAGATACATAAATAGGGAGGAAGAAATACATAAATTCAAATCCAGATGGATTAAAGTTTTGCTTGGCAAAAACAATAGTTCAAAACACATAGGAAATGTAGGTGGCTAATTTTTAGATGTGAAGTAGGAAAGGATTTTCAATGAGATGCGAAAGAACATTTGACTTATTAAAATTAAGTAGTCTGAAAGGTAGAAAAGATATGGGTTATAACACTGGTCTGCAACAGATACAACCAACAAAGGATTCTTATCAATACTATATAAAGAATATCCACAGATCAATATAAACAGCATAAATACTAGAAAGGGAATTGGATGAGGGTACCACCTTATATTACAAAAACTAGCAAACACACATGACCAACGAACATATAAAAAGATATACAATCTCCAGTCACAAAACCCAATTGTCTCTTCTTTATCTTCATTTTACTTTAATTTTCTCTGACATGGGACAATAAGCAACTTTAGGGTACATAATGCTATGGCAAGTGGTTGTTGAACATATTAATCATATCTTCTGCCCTTAAGGTATTTGCAAAATAGGAAAAAAGATGAATATTTATCAAATGTAATTTCAAAAGTGCACCAAGCAAGAAGAGGTGAATCAGAGACCACACTGAGAGGTTACAAGAATCATTTTTTAATTGGAGGAATATTTGTGTAGGCCCTGCTTTAGTTCTTACACAAAAGACTTAGACATGTTATCATCTCTTGGAATTTATAAACTGATTCCAAGTATGTGCACAAAGAAATGAAGTCTCAGAAATTGTCTAACTCTAATTTTACACACATTACTTATTTGCAGATGAATAGCAGAAACTAGCAGTATGGATAAGGATAAATTAATTTCATTATTTGCAAATATATGATTGGCAAGTAATACTCAGAGGGTTGCAAGCATGAGAGTTGGGAAATATTCAAGGAGAAGACTTTCAAAACAGGTAATTAAGTGGGTTACAAAAATCAGTTAGAAATAACCTGACATTTGCCCTTATTTTATTTATTTTTTTGTAGTCTCTATGGCAGGGTCACATTTCATTATTTTTCCATGTGAGTATCCCCTCATTGCAGCACCATTTGTTGAATTTCTTGTTTGTTTGTTTCTTGGGAAGTACATGGATGGAGAATTGAACCCAGGTCTCCCTCATAGCAGGGAATGACTTTATTTTTCAATGTTACATTTTCAAACATATAATTCATTTTATTTCTTTAATTCACTCAAAAAACATCTATGCTATTAGGGCTTTCTCTGTCCTAGACATGATGCTAGTGGCTATATATATATGTGTATGGTGTGGGAGGAGAATTAAGTAAAAGTCTCCATACTTGAAAAGCTCATTGTGTAGTGTAAGAAGCAGATGTGTAAACAAATGGCAACCCAAACGGAAAAACAGGCGTGTCTATGTTTTGAAACTGCTGAGCAAAGAGCTGTAAAATCAGCCTCTGAGAAAGAAGCCAACATTTAATAGTAGTGGTGATAGTTGAGCTGGCCTACAATCCTAATTATTACACTAGTAGACTTGGGAGTAAGAACATTTTAAGTCATTTCCTTCCATCCTAATTCCAGAATTACTTGTGAACAATTTGGTTGTTATTCAATTGTTCTGCCCCTATTTCATGTATTCTTTCATTAAAGCAGAGTCTCAGCACTAAATCAAATTTCTATAAGCAACTTGGTAGCGTTGACTCTCTCTTGAGGCCAAGACTGGAAACTTTCCAGGTCTTAGGTCTTCCCATTTTAACGAATCCATTCCTTTATTTCAATTATTTTTATATTTTCCATACATTTCATGACCTACAAAGATCAGTAGCTCAGCTTCCCATTGTAGACAAATACGCCTAATGATCCGTCTGCTGCCCCAAAACAAGTTCCAAGTGATCTGGTCATAAAGCCCCATAAATAGCTCGTTCTTTTCTCCATAAATGTGGAGCCACATTTGTTTTGGCCATGTTGTTCTGATATATTTCTAATACTAATTTCACATTCTTACAAGTCTTCAGAATCATGCAACCCTCTTTCTCATCCTCCTAATTTGTTCAATCTTCTTATGAACAAACATGCAACAGATGATTGTTTTTTAATTGTTAAACTACTTTCTAGTTTTGTACATTTATTGCAGTGTGCTAGCAGTAATCAGGAATCATAATTAAAATCACATCTGTACCCACAAAATTCAACTTGATAGCATGAAAAAAAATGACTTTTTAAAATTCATGTAACTTAGCACTTTCTTTTGTAACTTTATTACAAGATTATTCATAGGACATTTTTGATAGCAGATGGAAACTTAATTGTATAGAAACAGGGGGAAAAGTTGATCTCCAAGATTCAAGAATGCTAGGTAAGAATAAGTTGAAAAAAAGTCACTTTAAGAGAAAGTGAGCATTTAAAGTTTTCTCTTTTCAGGAGATTCACAGTCTAATTTAAGTAGGTC
>PVIY010009233.1:0-73532 GCA_004026745.1 Myrmecophaga tridactyla | reverse complement strand
CTAGCAAACAAGTAGAATTATCTCAATATGCATTTGAAAATCAATCATATAATCTATCATATCAACAGTCTGAAGCAAAAAAAAAAAAACATATGGCCATATAGATGCAGGAAAAGTATTTGTCAAAATCCAACACCCTTTCCTTATTTAAAAAAATAAAATTCTCAGCGAATTAAGAATAGAAGAAAATAAGCAGAAAACCATATGATCATCTCAATTGATGCAGAAAAGGAATTTGACAAAATTCCACATCCTTTCTTGATGAAAACACTTCAAAGGATAGAATAGAAGGGAATATTCTCAACATGGTGAAGGGAATATATGAAAAACCCACAACTGACATCATCCTCAATGGGAAAAAACTGAAAACTTTCCCCCTAAGATCAAGAACAAGACAAGGATGTCCACTGTCACCACTGTTATTCAACATTGTGTTGGAAGTTCTAGCCAGAGCAAAAGAAATAAAAAGCATCCAAATTGGAGAGGAAAAAGTAAAACTCTGTTTGAAAATGACATGATACTAAATACCGAAAATACTGGAAAATCTACAGCACAGCTACTAGAGCTAATAAATGAGTACAGCCAAGGGACAGGGTACAAGATCAATTCCAAAATTCAGTAGTGTTTCTATACACTAGTGATGAGCAATCTGAGGAGGAAATAAAGAAAAAAATTCCATATACAATAGCAACCAAAATAATCAAATATTTAACTAAGGATACAAAAACCTATATGCAGAAAACTACAAGAAATTGCTAAAAAGAAATCATGAAAGAGCTAAATAAATGGAAGGGCATATGACATTCATGGATTAGAAGACTAAATATAGTTAAGATGTCAATTCTACCTAAACTGATTTATAGATTCAATGCAATACCACTTAAAATCCCAACAACTTACATTGCAGAAACATAAAAAACAATAACCAAATTGATTTGGAAGGGATGGGTGCCCTGATTAGCTAAAATTAACTTGAGAAAGAAAAATGAAGTGGAAGGTCTCATACTACCTGACCTTAAAGTAATTTACAAAGCTACAGTGATAAAATCAGCATGGTACTGGGATAAAAGAAGATATACTGACTAATGGAATTGAAATGAATGTTCAGAAATGGACCCTGTCATCTAAGGACAATTGATCTTTTATTATTTATTTATTTTTAATTTTTTCTTTTTTTTTTTTTTTTTACTGGGCAGGCACCAGGAAACAAACCCAGGTCTCCAGCATGGCAGGTGAGAACTCTGCCTGCTGAGCCACCGTGGCCCACCTAACAATTGATCTTTGATAAGGCAGTCAAGCCAACTGACCTAAAACAGAGCAGCTGCTTCAGTAAATAGTGTTAACACTATTAACACTGGATATCCATATGCAAACTGGATATCTATATGCACAAGAATAAAAGAAGATGGATCTCAAACTTTATATAAAAATTAACTCAAAATGGATCAAAGAACTAAACATTAGCTCTAAGATTATAAAGCTTTTAGAAGAAAATATAGGGAAACATCTTATAAATTTTGTGATAGGAGGTGGTTTCCTAGACTTTACACCCAAAGCACAAGAATTGAAAGAAAAAGGTGGATAAATGGTATCTCTTCAAAATTGAAAAATTTTGAATATCAAAAAACTTTGACAGGAGAGTAAAAAGGCAAACTATGCAATGGGAGACAATATTTGGAAATGACACATCGGATAAGGGTTTAATGTACAGATTATATAAAGCGATTCTTCAACTCAGCAACAAAAAGACAAACAACCCAATTAAAAAATGGTCAAGGGACAGGAACAGACACTTCTCAGAAGGCGAACTACAAATGGCTAAAAGGCACATGAAGAGTTGCACAACTTCACTGGCTATTAGGGGAATGCAAATCAAAACCACAAGGAGATATCATCTGAAACCCCCTAGAATGACCTTTATCAAAAAGAAAAACAGAAAATGACAAGTGCTGAAGACGATGTGGAAAAAGAGGTATATTTATCCAGTGTTGGTGAGAATGTAAAATGGTAAAACTGCTCTGGAAGGCAATTTGGTGTTTCCTCAAGAAGCTAAGTATAGAATTGCCATATGATCCAACAATTCAATTGCTAGGTATATATTCAGAGGAACTGAAGGCAAGAACACAAATGAGCATTTGTGCACCAACAAAAGGATATTTATAGTAGTATTGTTTATACTTGCCAAGAGATGGAAACAGCCCAAATGTCCACCAATGTATGAGTGCTAAACAAGCTGTGTATATACATACGATGGAATATAACACATCTGTAAGACAGAATAAAGTCATGAAGCATGTAACAACATGGATGAACCTTGCAGACATGCTGACATTAGCCAGAAACAAAGGACAAATAATGTATGGTCTCACTAATTTGAACTAATATTAATGAGTGAACTTTGAGAGTTTAAGTTAAGAAGACAGGTTATCAGGAGATAGAAATAGGGTAGAAATTGGGTATTTGGTGCTGAACTAATACAGATTGTGCAACAGGACTGATTTTGAAAATTCAGAAATGCATAGCACAATATGACCTAGTTGTAGCACAATAATATAAGTATACTGAATGAAGCTGAATGTGAGTATGATTGAGGGAGAATGAAACCAGAAAGAAAGATAGAGGATAAGGACAGAAATGGTATAACTTAGGAATGCCTAGAGTGAGTGGACAACGTTGTGATTAAATGTACAAATAGAAATGTTTTTTCATGAGGGAGAACAAGTAAATGTTAACATTGCAAGGTGTAGAAAATTGATGGTATACAGGAGAAAGTATGATCAATGGAAGCTAGGGTCTACAGTCAAAAGTAACATTATAATATGCTTCCACTGAATGTTACAAAAGCATTATGTCAAAACTAAATGTCAGCAGGTGGGGGGGTATGGGGGAGGGGTACAGATTCTTTGTGGAAGGAAAGGAAATATCTTCATATAGATTATGATTGTGAAGGCACGTCTATTTCCTTAAGTTAGAATATATGATATATGAACAAAACTGTTTAAAAACTAAAGAGAAACAAGCGCTAGAGAAATGTGAGGAAAGAGATGTACCTATTCAATGTTGGTGTGGAAACTGAGAGGCGCAGTCCCTTGGAGGGCAGTGTGGTGGTTCCACAGAAGGCTAGGAGTGGGGTTGCCATATGATCCTGCAACCATTGCTCAGTATATACCAAGAGGAACTGAGAGTGGGGACACGAATGGACTTTTGCACACTGGCATTTATGGTGGCAATGTTCACAATTTGCAATGGATGGAGATGGCCTAAGGATACAACAACTGAGGGAAGGAAGGGGGAACTGGTGTATGCATACAACAGACCACTGAGCAGCCACAGGAAGGAATGAAGTTGTGAGGCAATCAACCAGATGCATGAACCTTAAGAACTCTATGCTGAATGAAATGTCAAGAACAAAGAGACAAATATTATCATGCCTCAATCATATGGACTAACTACAATATAAAAACTCAGTGAACTGAATTTGAAAGCACGGGTTATCAGGTTGGGGCCTATTGTAAAGGGTCCTAGATTGTAAACTCTTACAGCAATCACATATATTCAGGAGCTGTATCTGTTATTTCTAAATTTGGAGATACTAAGCTGTTTGTATGTAACCTGGTCATTCCCAGAAACTTCAGGTTTTTATACGACACCTGAGACTCAGAGCTCTGAAGCTATGAAAGTCAGCATTACCCCATACAGGAACTGCTTAAGAAGTTGAAAAAGGGATCAGATGTTGACTAGAGATATGAATAAAACTGATCTGGATAGGATTAAGGTAAATCAGAATAAAGGGTAAAGGATGGGATTGTCCATATTTTAAAACTTCAACTTCTGTGTAAGACCAAAGGGAGAGTGTTTACCTGGTACAAAAGTTATATTTTGGGTAACACATTACATATTTTAACTTGTATTGTCAGCTTAGTTGAACACCATAAGTACATGGAACCTTGAATAGGGCATGAAATCTTGTTGGTCTGTCCAGGTTAGTGTTATTCTGTGATACATCCCATAGCAATTTGGGCAGAGAATAAAAAAGTATTTCCAAAGTCCCCTTGGGGTACTTGGCGAATTGAGGAAATACTCAATTTTCCCACTTGAGGAATTTCTGATATTCTCTCAAGCAGTGGGGATAACCAAATCAATAGGTTGATCTTGAGGTTTGCCCTTATGAAACTTATTCCTGCAAAGGATCAGCTAAGCCTATTATAATTATACCTGAATCACCTCTAGAGAACCTCTTTTTTCGTGTAGATGTGGCCTCTCTCTCTCAGCCAACTTGGCAGGTGAATTCACTGCCCTCCCCTCTACATGGGACATGACTCCCAGGGGTACAAATTTCCATGGTAATGTGGGACAGAACTCCCAGGATGAGCCAGGACTGACATCATGGGATTAAGAAAGCCTTCTTGACCTAAAGGAGGAAGAAAGAAATGAAACAAAATAAAGTTTCAGCAACTAAGAGATTTCAAACAGAGTCAAGAGGTTATTTATTCTTATGCATTATATAGATTTCCCTTCTTAGTTTAGGGTATATTGGAGTGGCTGGAAGGAAGTACCTGAAACTGTTGAGCTGCATTCCACTAGCCTTGATTGTTGAAGAAAATTGTATAATGATATAGGTTTCATAATGTGACTGTGTGATTGTGAAAACCTTGTGTCTGATGCTTTTATTCAGCATATGGGCACATGAGTAAAAAAAAAATGGATAAAAAAGAAATAATGGGGGGAAGAGATAAAATAAATTGGGTAGATTGAAATACTAGAGGTCAATGAGAGGGAGGAGTAAAAGATATGGGATGATGAGTATTTTCTTTTTTCTTTTTATTTCTTTTTCTGGAGTGATGCAAATGTTCTAAAAAGTGGTCATGGTAATGAATACACAACTATGTGATGATATTGTGAGCCATTGATTGCACAACTTGTATGGACTGTATGTGTATGGAGATTTGTCAATAAAACACTTAAAAGAAGAACATTACCTCAAATTGTGAAGTATGATATTAGCTGTAAAATTTTTATATATGTTCCCTATCAAATTTTTTTGTTATAAAATTCTTCATATACATTTTTGGATTCAATTCACTAGTATTTTGTTCAGGATTTTTGCATCTAGCTTCATGGAGATGTTTGTCTGTAGTTTTCCTTTCTTGTAATGTCTTTGCCTGGGTTTGGTATTAGGGTAATGGTAATCTCTTACAATGAGACAGGAAGTATTCTCTACCATTTTTTTGGGGGGGGGGCGGTGCTTGGTCTGGAAATCGAACCTGGGTCTCCCGTATAAAAGGTGAGCATTCTACCACTGAACCACCTGTGCACCCGAAGTATTCTCTCTTTCTATTTCCTGGAAATGATTTCTAGAATTAGTATCATTTCTTCCTTAAATGTTTGGTAGAATTCACCAGTGGAACCATCTGGGCTGAGTGCTTTATTTTTTAGAGTGGGTTTTTTTTTTTTTGTATGCTGTATAGTGGGGTTACATTTCATTATTTTTCCATGTGAGTATCCCATTATTGCAGCACCATTTGTTGAATTTTTGTTTGTTTGTTTTTTGGGGGAAGTGCATGTACCGGGAATCGTACCCAGGTCTCCCACACGGCAGGCGAGAATTCTACCAGTGAACTATGCTTGCACCCCCTAGGGTATTTTTAATTATTGTTTCAGTTTCCATCTCCTTGGCCCACTGGCTTTTCTACTTCACACTAATTATTATTTTCTATTTGGTGTAAATCTTTTCTGACTTTTCCCTAAAGTTAGAGAGACAGATGAACACATATTTTTTAAACACAATTCAGTTATGATTTACATTTGGTCTCCAATATGAAAAAGTATTTTGGGTATGGTTACATGTGGAAGGGCAGTCAGAGGGATGAAAGGAATAAGGCTAAGATATTTATAATGTAACTCTATTGTAGCTTTTTTGGCTATTTATGAAATGGTTATCAACAGTAACAAGCATTTATTGAGCACCCACATCTTGCATGGCACCCTAGTAGGTACCAACATGATAAGGGTACCTTGGTGATACGAATTATTTCTGAATGTTCTACTAGAAGCTTAAGGGAGTATAATATTAAAGTTCAAATAACTAGCAAAAAATGATAATTGTTACAAATTCATAAGTGGAATGGATCACTACCTTATACAACAGAAAATGCTTTCACTTTAGTAGGAACTGATATATGATAATTCTGGAAAAAGAGGCATATTATGAGGAGGAGAAATATTGAGCCAAAGAAATAAATTTTTTTAATTAGCATATATTGAGAACTCATCGTATGCCTATTCTGTCCTAGACAACTTACCTGCATTAACACATTTAATACACTTAGCAATTGTGTGAGATAAATATTCTTATCTCCATTGTAGATCTGAAGCAACTAAGATTTAGATAGAGAAATAACTTGCATAAATGCAGGCAAGTTTTGAAGCAAGATAAACTCTTTAACCAGTGCTTTTATCACTGCTAGATCTAGGAGGGAGACATGCATATCATTTCCAGGGCAGGGGAAGAGGGTGATGAGAATAATTTTGGAACAGAAGGTCAGAACTATGAAGATTTTTCCCTAAGCAATGATAGGTCAATGAAGACTCTAGCAGAAGAATGACTTGTTCAAAAGAATGTTTTAATATAATTAATAATACACACACACACACACACAATGGACTGAATCTGAAAAACGATAAGAATTTGGGAAATCATTGAGAAATCTGTTTCAATAATCAAGCAGTTGAAGGGATGAATGTCTATTTCAGAGAAATAGCAAGATATAACAAAATCAAAGGACAGACCTTAAGGCTTAGCTCTACCACAAATACTATTATCACACTGAAAATGTAAAAATGGCTCACTCAAGTTCATAGTCTTAGGTGCCACATAAAAGAATCGTTTTATGTGTATTACAGTTTTGGTAAATTGAGAAAATTATAATGGCTATTTAATGCATTTTACCCACATACAGAATTTCCTAAAAAGTACCTTACAATATAAAGTTGTAAAAAGATATATATTTGAAAACTTGAAAGATAAAGATATTTATGATAGGGTGAAGGTATATATGTTAATATACCACATATTAATTTAGTGAAAGAACCATTCTCAGAGAGATAAGCAGGAAAAATCTTTTTAACAGAAGCAGCACAAATCAGGGGAACCTTATTAAAGCATAAGCACCTGAGAAAATGAAAGAATACAAAAATAAAACCAACATCTGAAAAATAGACATTTTCAGTCAGAGAGCAGAGCATTCAACATAATAAGAAAAGGTATCATAATAGAAAAAGAGAAGAGCATAAACACTTCTACTACACAGACAAAAATAATAATTGTTTTTAGAAACTAGAAGATGGGTTCCAATTTCCATAGCTTAATAAAAAGACACTATACATGCAAAAGAAACCTAAAAAGATTAGAGGCTGCATGACCTAAAATAACGATTTAGACTTGCCCTGCCTGTTTTTTATTAAAAAAAACCTCATATTATTCAATGTAATCGTATATACAAAAAAAAAAGAGTTATCTAGTAACAAATTAATTTTAGATGCCTGAATATAACAGAGAAGGACATGTGCAAATAAACTCAGCAGGGAGTTAATAGCTGGCTTCTCCCAAATACTGATTGTCATCTTTATATGTGGGAAAAAAGAAAAGCCAAGATTCTGCCTTTGGGACTATCACTAGCATATTTATACACGTGATTTACCTTGCCAGTTAATGGACACCAATTTCCTGGCACTAAAATAGAAACAGTGGAAAGAGATTGAAATGAGCTCAAAGGAAACATTTCACTTTAAGACAGATATCATGAAAATACCATCAATCGCAGTGTCTTGTGCATGAATTGTTAGTGTAGATACCTTATTAAAAATTAGTTTAATAAACAAAACTATTCATGTAACTCCAATGTGTTCATTCTCCCTACCTCCAGTAGCAGCACTGCTTAGCTGGTAAGTTAAATTACAAATAAACATGATAGTGCAACAGAATAGGGCCAAAAGCAATTGGGGGTAACTTAATGATGAAGATTAGACTACCTAATTTTCCTAGAGCTACATCCAAATCCAAATCCCAGTAGCAATTCCACCTTCTATTTCTGAAAGATAAATGAACTATGTCCAAATTACTCATTTTATGAAGGTGCTTTTAGTAAGGACTATAAAGATATAACCTCGTCTTAGGGAAGATGGGATAAAATGCATATTTTAATTGGAAAACTTTTCTATTCAAAAAGTATTTTAAAGTGAATAATTGGCATTTTGTCTCATTGTCCTATTTTTCCACAGTCTTGTCATGTGACCTCAGTTTAAAAAAGAGAATTGTATGATTCTATCAGTGAGTAGTTATTAAAGAATATCTGCTCTAACTAAGCCACTCTTGCCAAAGTTCCATAGGCTTTCTCTCCCATCTGTGTTCAGTTATCCCATCTGGCTATCAAAGTGCCATCCACATGATTGTCACATCATGTGTCATAAAAGAACTCCATATAATAAACATGATTCTCAGCACCTTGGGAAGTGCAAGAATTGTACAATCTTGGACACATTATATCAGCCCTCTATGTATTTTGCTCATACAAAATGAGGGAGTTGAACTTGATCTCTAAGGGGCCTTTCAGCTCTCACTTCCTAGGTTGTCATAAGCTCACCAGAATTCCCAGATTCCAAACTGACAGGTAAGAATGTCAAATGTGACATACTGAGTGTTTCATAATATGCAAGCACTGAAATCCTCTTGGGTGTCACCAGGATAAAGTTGCCCATAGTCAAGTTGGCTTTTGTGCCTCGTACTGCCTAGCAACTTGTTTGTGCATATGATGAAGATACAATCATAGATGCTGTAAAATTCAGGTTAAATAACTTTGAGAAAAACTTGAGGACAAGGTATTCTGCTAGTTCCTGTCACATACGTTGTTTATCTTAACCCCTACAAAATGTCTAAATTGTGTTGTCATTATCACCATTTTGCAATTATAAAAGCCAATGCTTATAGAGACTAATATAAGGAAGAATGGAAATTTGAACCCCTATGTTGTAGTCCTTTTAATATACATATAAGGGGGGGGTTATGGTGTGTGTAGTATTTTTGTATGTATGTCCCATTATCCAATGCTTCCTATAGACCAGGCATTGTGCTATCTTGCTATATTTATTTATTTATCATATGAAATGGGGATTTAATAACTTGCCCAAGGTGGCAATGTTTTTAAGTGGTGATGCCAGGATTAAAATTCAGGCAGGGCCGATTCTACCACCCACAGGCTTAGCTAATTCATCATACCGCCTGCAAACAGATGCCAATTTCCCTCTATAATTTTTATTTACTTCTACCCCTACTGGATCACAGCTTAAAATCATTATGAAGTTATTTGAATCCTATACAATGAAATTATATAGGCTAGAGATCCTATACAATAACAGGGAGAAAATTGTCCCTGTTTGGTCTATACTTTGTTTTTTTAAATGGAGAGAAGTTATTTGCATATATGCTAATTTGACTGCTTTGTTTAGGAAAGGGCAGGAGCTGTTGATCTAAGCTCTGTGGGAGAGATGGTGCAGTCTTTAGGAACACCCAGTTCTTGGCCAGTGCTCCATTTTCATGAAGCATGTCGGGACGTGGGGTAGGGAGGACACATACATCGCTGTCCTACACCGTATCTGAACTTTTGACCAACACTTACAAGAAAGGACCTGCAGAAATAGCACTCTGTTTAAATGCAGATTCCATTCAACCTAATTCTTGGATGTTGTTCCTGCCAGAATGCAATATACCAGAAATGGAATAGCTTTTAAAAAGGGGAATTTAATAAGTTGTTAGTTTACAGTTCAAAGGCTGAGGAAATGTCCCAATTAAAACAAGTTCATGGAAATGTCCAATCAAAGGCATCCAGGGAAAGATACCTTGGCTCAAGAAGGCCGATGAAATTCAGGGTTTCTCTCAAGTGAGAAGGCACATGACAAACATGGTCAGGGTTACTCTCTGATCTGGAAAGGCACGTGGCGAACACGGTGTCATCTGCTAGCTTTCTCTCCTGGCTTCCTCTTTCATGAAGCTCCCTGGGAGGTGTTTTCCTTCTTCCTATCCAAAGGTCACTGATTGGTGGACTCTGCTTCTTGTGGCTGCATCGTTCTACTCTTGGAATCTTCCTCATTCTCCAAAATGCTTCCTCTATTATACAATTCCAGTAAACTAATCAAGACTCACCAGTCTTGATCACTCAAGATCACATCAAGATGTAACTCCCTAAATCACATCTCCAAGGAGATAATCTAATTTCAGTTTCAAACATACAGTACTGAATAGGGATTAGAAGAAATGTTTGCCTTTACAAAATGAGATTGGGATTAAAACATGGCTTTTCTAGGGTACATACATCATTTCAAACCAGCACAGATGTCCAGCCACACTTACAGGCATGGTTTTGCTCTCACAGATAAACACTCAGTTGCAGGTGTAATCTAGCTTTAATACCACATCTGCACTTTAAAAACATATTTTCATTTTTGAAAACTTAGCCTCAGTTCTCCAAAACAAAATTCATCAATTTCTCTTGTGACTTTTTCTAACAACAATGAAAAGATACAATTTCTTAAATGGAGAGTTGACAAGTGACAGTGATTAATGACTTTTTTGTTTATTGGTTTGGCCATAGGCCAACTATGAAGTAGTACTTCCCTAGACCCCATATCGATACAATTGCAGCAAAAACAGGTGCAAAAACACATAATGTAGTAGACTAGGGCTTATTTCCAAGAAAGCCTACTACTCCACTAAGGGAGAAATGTAGATCAATTTTTTTTTTTTCCAACACAGTTGGAAGGTATATTTCCTCTTTCTGGCCAATGTAAAGTACTATTTTATATTTCATGAATAGATTAAGTTTCTGATGGCTCTCTACTTTTAAACTGCTCTTTCAGGCTAGTTTTATTCTTTGTAGGAAATATGCAAGTAATCAGAGTATTTGTCAAGCAGCAAGTTTAATGTCCGTTTCTTAGGTGCTACAGACACAGTCTCTGTCCCTGAAAAGTTTACACTCTGCTCGGGATAACTAAACTTACACATATACTGCTGTCTTCCCTAAGTAGACAGCAGCTCCTGCAGTTCCATTAATATCCCACTTGCTTCAGTTACCCTATGTCTTTCTTATTCCAACGCTTCATCATTTAGATCCCAGATTCATAATATTTATACCACAGATGTTCTCATTAAAGTCATCGGCTGTAATATCTTCATAAGAGAGAAAGGAAGTCAACTCACACACTCAAAGTCTATAGACACAGGTAAAAGACTGGGAAAACATGGTGACTCATTTTACATGGAGACATAAATGAAAAACTTCTGATGAAAAGAAGCCCATAATTCGAAAGTATTCCAATAGGTATAATCGATATATAAAAATTATTTTGTAAACCAAAATAAAAGGCTTATAAAAGAAAAGGTAACAATCATAATTTTAAATATGTTTTTATATTTCATTTGATATCAGACATCCTGGGGCCACCTTGAATGTTCCCCAACATTTTCTAAAAATTATTTAAGTGATTTCATATTTTAGGTGAATTTCTCCCAACTTACTTTCAGAATATAGATATCATTCAAGTATTTATTCCTATCAATGAAATGACTATATCGCCAGTGAAACCAGTACCTAGACTCAGATTTGCAACCCCCTAATGTACACTGATGTTATGAAAAATAAATAAAATGATATTGGCAATAAGTTTAATATGTTGGAACTTTTTATAATTTTTAAAGTCATTTACGCTTAAGGCAGTTGAGCACTACAAAAATTTAACACAGAATTTGAAGCACATCCATAACCGATCACTAATGGTTTAAAATGTTGTTCAGACGAACACATCCAAACCAGCAATCCGCACTGTTGCCAAAATTACCCTATAATCAAACTTTAGTTTAGTCATTTCCACCCTCAGGAAATTCAACTCCTTAGAGTCATTTGAAAGGGAGAAGGAGGAGGGCATTTTAAGTTGTCCAGCAAAGTGATTAATTATCCAAATGGCAATGCCAATGGCATACATGCCCCAAATCACTGCCTAGCCCTTTTGCCACAGGGGGAAAAAAAAAAAAACCAAAAAACTAGAATTGAAGTACCCTATATACAAAATACCCTACATGAGTCAAAAAACTAACATATTAAAAATCTTCAGTAGCACATGCAAGATTGAACAGATCGAGACGAGATGAATGGATAAATATTTTGTAGAATGCAAAGTGCTTCAGATGATGACAAGAAGCATCAGCATTTTCTTGTCCTCGAGTAGCTTTATATTGAATTGAGGGGAAGACAGAAACTGTTTTAAATTTGAATGGAATAAATATCTTTAAAATATAGAAATGAATATTATTATAGAATTTTTATTAAGGATTCTGAAAGTCTCCAAGGTGGTAACATGATAGATAAACTTTTGTTTCTAGTATAACAGGCACAAAGAAAAGGCTGGGTGAAAATGTAGATGAGTGATGCTTTTAACTTACAGTTTGATTAGTTAGTTTAGTGTAAAAATTTGTAGTTCATTTATAACATATTTTCTTTCAGTGAATAAAAGTGACAGAAATAATGTTGACCTAAGTTATGGAAGTCCCATCATTAGGTTTCCTTTTTATTTAGATTTTAAATTGTATTATTTATATCTTACCTTAGAACTTTGTTGAAGAATATTTCCATTTACTCATTCATCACTCATTCAGTTATCCCTAAATATAAATGTCTATTATGCAACTCCTTTGGCCAAAATCCTGGGCACAGCAGTTTGGAAAAAACTAATACATTTAAGATAAAAGATTATTCCCTAAGTATTTACAACAACCAGTCCTCTGAAAAACTAATAAAACTATCTGTAAAGATGTTGATTTCAAAATACAGAATTCTTGATGCTGTATTAAACTATATCAGTGCTATAGTTCAATGTAAACCTAGAAATGCTATTCAAATGGAATAAAATCAATGCTCAATTTTCCATATCCACCCTTCTGCTCAGTGTTCTTATGAGACCACAAATTAGCCCAAAATAGCCTGATCATCTCTCTATTCACCAAGTAGAATGGAGACACCAACTTTACACTGTTTAAGAAAAAATGGTCATAATTTGCCAGTTTAGGCTGATCCCAGCTTCCAAACAGGCTTTCCAATCTAATGTAACGACAAAAAGTAATGCAGCAATATTAGAATGATTGGCACTTTTATATCCTCAGATACTTTCAGTAAAATACTTTTCCATGTTCCTACTTTTACATTTCAGCTATTTTTCTGTCAGTTATCAGTTGGATACAAACTTTCAATAATGGTGATGATCATAAAATCTCTCTACACACTCCCATGTACACACAGACAGACAGGTATGTTTAGCAAGCTATCTCTATGATAGACAGATGATTTCATTCAGTTCTGCATATTTATTTGTTACCAATCTATTTGTTATTTTACGAAAAAAAAGAGAGAAGAAGGGAGAGAGGGAAGACAGGGAGAAAAGAAGAGAAGAAAGAAGTTATTTTTACTTTCAGATATGTCAGTTGAAAGTTATATAACTTTACACTTCAGGCAACTTTACTCCTAAGAAAAGAAAGCCATTCTCCCTTTTTAAAGTCTTTAAATGATGGATGCAAAAATTTTTCAGGAACCAATGTTCTGAACTATGCATTAATTTGGCCTTTGGATTTCCCTCCTTTCTGCAATCTCTGGATAATGTCATAGCTTCTCAGCACTAAATGAAAGCACCAGAAAAAAATAGATATGAAATTAAAATATTTAAACTCATTTGATGCATGTTTTTACCACTTCCTTGTTTCATTTGTGTGTGCTTAATTTTAACAGAGAAAACAAAATAAACATCCAAAATGGTCACTTCAAACTTCAATTCTCACTCTCACTTCTTTTTAAATACAGATTTCTTGAAAAACTGATCATACACACTGCCTCCACCCACAGACCCCCACACTAATTCTCTCACATTTTGCTTCTATCTCCATCATTCTACTGAAATTTCTTTCTCAACAGCCATCTATGGGCTCCTATTTGTTAAATTCAGTGACCTCCTTTCTGTTTCCTCCTTGCTGTATTCTTTGCTGCATGTTCCATTCCAGACCTTCTCCTTGGAACTCTCTTCTCTCCTGCTTTGGTAAAAAATCCCATCTAACTTGCTAAACTTTCTAAATACTTACACATATCCTTCCATCCAGTCAAAGGCCTCACTAATGCATATGAAACTTCCAGTCGTCTTTTCACTGTTTTATTTCAAATGTGAATGGACAGCCATAAAGCACAGGATAGCTGAGGAGGCCTCAAATATGAAACAGTGCCCAAACTAAAAGCACAAGTAGGATGATGCAGTGCACAGAACAACAACAACAAAAGCAATAACAAATTTCCTTTACCTCCTCTAAGAAACACAATTTTTGCTTCTGTTAATCAAGAAGGGACTGTTTTGAAAAATTAGCAATTAAAAGGCAAGCTTAAACAATAGTGACTCCGAGGTCAATAGACCAATCCCTTGATCTTGAGGCTTGTTCCTGTGAAGCTTATTCCTATAGTGGAGAAGCTAAGCCTATCTAGAGTTATGCCTAAGAGTAACTCCCAGACAGCCTCTTTTGTTGCTTAGATGTGACCTCTCTCTAATCCGAACTCAAGTTGCAAGTAAAATAATTACCCTCCCCCTTACATGAGACATGACATGAAGGGATGAAAGTCTCCCTGGCAACATGGGATACAATTCCCAGAGAGGAGCCTAGCCCTGGCACCATGGGATTGACAAGGCCTTTCTGATCCAAAGGGGGAAAAGAAATGTAACAAAATTAAGTGTCAGTGGCTAAGAGAGTTCAAATAGAGTGGAGAGGCTATTCTGGAGGCTACTCTTACACAAGCTTAAACTAGATATTGCTCCTTACCACAGTTTGCCAAAACCCAACCAAACCATTCCTGTCAACCCTAAAGAACACTTAGGGCTCTATCTGAGATGCCACAACAGTTTTACATGCCAAGATTACATTCCAAAAACCTACAACCTCCAGATCGGGTCATAAGCCAGATAAATCCTGAAACCTAGATGGGTCAGCCTCTCCAAGAACATCAACTAGTTGCATATCCCTATCCCGTATTATCAACACCCTTTTCCAACATGAAAAGATAGAATGGGCATAAACTCCTGAAGATTGGGAGAAGGATCAAAGAAGAAGAAGGAGTTATAAGAGAGAAGATAGGATTTAACAAAGGAGAATGACTGGTGAGTCATTATATCGATGTTTGTCTTAGTCTCCAGTATCTTGGAGCAGCTAAAAGAAAAAACTTAAAATTGTGGAACTGTAACCCATACCAAACTCTGAAATCTGTTCTATAATTACTTGTTACAATGTACTTTGAAATGTATTGTGTGTTTTTTGTATATATGTTATATTTCACAATAAAAATGTTTAAAAATAATAATGATAAAAAGGCAAGGATGAATGCTTAAAATTGTTAAATATGATAGCCAAAATTGCAAAAATCCAAATTATGTCTAGAAAAATATTTGAAGAAACTTTTTGGAAGGTTGACTAAAAGACAAGGAAATATTGCTTAAAACTACAGAAAAAATATATACTTGCAGGATTAATTCAGGAGTCAAGCATCAAGCAGAAGACAGAGAAAATGGTAGGAAGGACATTTCCAATGATATAACACCAGAAAATTTCACAAAACTTAAGTTCACATGTCTCCAGATTTAAAGGGCCATACCAAGTCGTATTTTCTTAAAATTACATAAACTGGGGAAGCATATCATAACTGACTCTTAAAACTCAACACAGCATTCCAGAGGGGAAATAAAGGTCAAGGATCATAATGGCTATGGAGTGGCAACATAGAAACTAAATTTGATAATAGATTTCAAATTCTAATGATGATATTTTCCTCTAGTATTCTTGATCTTCCATAATAATCAAGTATGAAGGCTATTCTAGTTTGCTAGCTGCCAGAATGCAATATACCAAAAATGGAATGGCTTTTAACAAGGGGAATTTAATAAGTTGCTAGTTTACAGTTCTGAGGCTGAGAAAATGTCTCAATCAAAACAAGTCTATAGAAATGTCCAATTTAAGGCATCCCAGGAAGGATACCTTGGTTCAAGAAGGCCGACGACATTCAACATTTCTTTCTCAGCTGGGAGGGCACATGGCAGACACAGCATCATATGCTAGCTTCTTCTCCTGGCTTCTGGTTTCATGAAGCTCCCTGGGTGGCATTTTCCTTCTTCATCTCCAAAGGTTGCTGGATTGTGGACTCTCTGCTTTGTGGTGCTGCAGCATTCTCTGCTCTCTCTGAATCTCCATTCTCCAAAATGTTTCCTCTTTTATAGGACTCCAATAAACCAATTAAGACCCACCCAAATTGGTGGAGACATGTCATCACCTAATCCAGTTTAACAACCACTCTTGACTAAATCACATCATCCAGGGAGATGAACTGATTACAGTTTCAAACATACAGTAATTGAATAGAGATTATTCTACCTTTATGAAAAGGGATTTTGATTAAAACATGGCTTTTCTAGGGGACATACATCCTTTCAAACCAGCACAAAAGCAGATGAAATAAATTCTCAAATACATAAAGACAAAAATATACTTCCTAAATAAGGATAATATTAAACATATTTAATGAATAGTTAGATATGTACATGACCAGTCAATTTGGACACAGCAGTTGTTTCTACCTTGGGCTATCATGGATAATGTAGCTATGAATCTCTGTGTACGATTTTTTGCATGAACACATTTTAAGATCTCTTTCATAGATACCTAAGAATGAAATTGCTATATCATATGGTAACTCTGTGTTTAAGTTTTTGAGTAACTACCAAACTGCTTTCCAAAATGGTTGCACCATTTTATGTCCCCATCAGCAATATCTGAATTCAAGTTTCTCCACATCCTCGCTAAAACACACTATTATCTATCTTTTGGATTATAGCCATCCTAATGGGTGTGAAGTTGCATCTCATTTTTGTTTTGATTTGCATCTTTCTAATATGGAATGATGTTGAATATCTTTTCATGTGCTTCTTGACCATTTGTCAGTTTTCTTTGGAAAATATCTGTTTAGATCCTTTGTCCATTTTAATTGGTTATTTTTATTTAATTTTAGTTGCAACATTTCTTTATAGCTTGTAGATGCAAGTCCCTTATCAGATATATGATTTGCAAATATTTCTTCCCATTTTATGGGTTATCTCTTCACCTTCTTGTCAATGTCTCCTGAAGCATAAAAGTTTTTAATTTTGATGAAGTTCAATTTATCTTTTCTCCTTTATTGCTTCTACTGTTGTATCTGAGAAACCATAGCCTTCATTCAAGGTCACTAAGATTTGCACCTATGTTTTATACTAAGAGCATTATAGCTGTAACTTTTCCACTTATGTTTCTGATACATTTTAGTTAATATTTATATATGGAATGAGGTAGGTGTCCACTTTAATCTTTCGCATATGGCCATCTAGTGTTCCAGCACAATTTATTGGAAATACTACTCTTTCCTCCATTACATTATCTTGCCAGAAATCATTGATCACAAATTTAGTGATCTATTCCATAATTTATTTATCGATCCTTATGCCAGTATCTCTTATAAGTTTTGAAATCAAGAAGTATGGGCCTTCCAGGTTTGTTCTTATTGTTTTACTTATTCTGGGTACCTTGCTGTGCCAGTTTGAAAGTATTATGCACCCTAAAAAAGCCATGCTTTAATCCTGATCCAATCTTGTGTGAGTAGCCAGTTCTTTAATCCTGATTCAATAAAGTAGGTTGGAAACTCTAATTAGATTATCTCCTCAGAGATGTGACACACCCACTTGTGGATAGTAACTTTTGAATAGATGAAGATGTGACTTCACCCATTCCAGGTGGGTCTTGATTAGTTTACTAGAATCCTTTAAAAAAGGAAACATTTTGGAGAAAGCTTCAGAGCCACAAGAACTACAGAGCTCACACAGCCAGAGACCTTTGGAAATGAAGAAGGAAAACATCCCTGAGAGAGCTTTATGAAACAAGAAGCATAGAGTGAAAGCTAGCAGACACTGCTATGTTTGCCATGTGCCTTTCCAGTTGAGAGAGAATCACTGAACTTCATTGGCCTTTCTTGTTGGTGCCTTAATTTGGACATTTTTATAGACTTGCTTTAATTGGGACATTTTCATGACCTTGGAATTGTAAACTTGCTAATTAATTAATTCTCTCTTTTAAAAGCCACTCATTTCTGGTATATCACATTCCTACAGGTAGCAAACTAGAACACATGCATTTTCATAGGATTGATTTGTCATATTTTAGAGAGCTGGGATTTATTTTGCATTGATACAGTAGATAAGTTGTGGCAGTGTTCAGGTTTCGATTTTGTTGAATCTCTAGATCAATTTGGAGAGTACTGGCATCTTATTCATTTAATTTTTCCAATCCATAAATATGAGATTTCTTTCCATCTATTTCAGTTTTCTTCATTTCTTTTAATGATGTTTTATAGTTTTCATTGTACAAATCTTGTTTGACTTTTGTTAAAAGTATTACTAAATATTTTACTCTTTTTTATGCTATTGCAAATGGAATTATTTTCTTAATTTCACGTTGGGATTTCACATTGCTAGTATATGGAAATATAATTTTTATATTGACCTTGTATCCTGTAACCTTGTTGAATTCATTTATTAGATCTAATAATTTTGTGGATTCCTTAGGATTTTCTATATACAAGACAATGGCATATGTAAAAGATAGTATTAATTCTCCCTTTAAAATCTCTGTCATTTTATTGATTTCTTCTTGACTAACTGCCCTGGTTAGACCCTCCAATACAATGTTGAATAGAACTCACAAGAGCTGATATCTTTGTCTTTATTTCTGATCTTAGGGAGAAAGCATTAAATCTTTCACCATTCAGTATTTTCTTAACTGTATTTTATTTTGCTTTATTTTTTAATGACTTCTTTCTCAGTTTGTTGAGTGGTTTTAATCATGAAATTGTGTTTCATTTTGTCATACATTTTCTGTGTCTACAGAGGTGATCAGGTACATTTTGTGCTTTATTCCATTAATAAAATGGAGTTACATTAATTTTTATATGTTGAACCTATCTTTAATTCCTGGAATAAATGTCACTTGGACCTACCTATGCACATGGAGGAACAGGCAAAAGTTCCTCCAGGAAACTAATCCCAAAGGAATTATAAAGAAAGAAATAACAATGATTAGAGTAAAAACAAGTGAAATTGAGAGCAAAAACACAATAGAGAAAACTAACATAACCAAAATTTGACAAAATTGAAAATTCCTTAGCTAGACTGATAAATAAAAGAGATGAAAGATGCTAATAAAAAAATTAGAAATGAGAGGGGGGATATTACTACTGTCCCCACAGAAAGTAAAAAAAAGTCATAAGAGGGTACTATGAATAATATTGTGCCAATAAACTCTACAACTTAGATGAAATTTACAATTTTCTAGAAACACATGAGTAACCCACACTGACTCCAGAAGAAATATAGGATTTCTTATATTTCAACAAACCAATCAAAAGTAAGGAGATTGAAACTGTCACCAAAAACCTCCCAATAAAAAAAATGCACAGAACTAGATGGCTTCACAGGTTAATTCTACCAATTATTCCAGGAGAAATTAATAGCAATCCTGTACAAACTCTTCCAGAAAATCAAAAAGGAGGAAATGCTACTTACTCACCCTAAGAAGCCAAAATCTCCCTAGAAACAAAACCAGATAAAGCAGGGAAATTATAATCCAATCTCTATAATGAATATAAATGCAAAAATCTACAACAAAATTTTTGCATATTGAGTCCAACTACACTTTGAAAAAATTATACATGATTATCAGGTGGGTTTTATCCTAGATATGCAAGAGTGCTTGGTTCAGCACAAGAAAATCAAGCAATATAATACACCACATTTACAAATCAAAGGACAAGAAACACGTGATCTTCTCAATTGATGCAGAAAAGGCATTTGACAAAATTCAGCACCCCTCCCTTGAAAAAAATACTTCAAAGATAGGAATAGAAGGAAACTTCCTTAATGTGATAAAGGTTATATATGAAAATAACCAGGTAATATCACATTCGACAGTGAAAGAGTAAAGCTTTCCCATTGAGATCAGGAATAAGATGAGCATGTGTGCTGATACAGCAGTAATTCAACATGGTACTAGAAGTTCTAGATAGAGCGATTAGGCAAGAAAAAGAAATAAAAATCATCCAAATGGGAAAAGAAGAGGTAAAACTTTCTTTATTTGCAGATGATATGATCCTATAAGTGTAAAATTCCAGAAAATCTACTACAAAACTGACAGAACTAATAAGGGAGTTCAGCAAAGTGGTGGGGTACAAGATTAATAAGCAAACTGAGGAGGAAATCAGGGGAAAATTCCATTTAATGCTAAAAGAAATCA
Organism: Myrmecophaga tridactyla; assembly: GCA_004026745.1. Classification (NCBI taxonomy): domain Eukaryota; kingdom Metazoa; phylum Chordata; class Mammalia; order Pilosa; family Myrmecophagidae; genus Myrmecophaga; species Myrmecophaga tridactyla. Next base: position 53,098 of record PVIY010009233.1, on the reverse strand, counting down.
AAGAAGAGCCAAATACATGGAAGGCTATTCTATGTTCAGAGGATTGCAAGACTAAATAATGTGATGATGTCATTTCTACACAAATTCACTTACACATTCAACACTGTCCCAATCAAAATTCCAACAGCCTAATTGGAAAAGCCACTTACCAAATTTATTTGGAAGGGTAAGGGGACCAAATAGTCAAAAACATCTTGAAAAAGAAAAATGAAGTTGAAGGATCACACTTCTTAACTTCAAAGCATACTACAAAAGCTACAATGATCAAAACAGCATGGTATTGACATAAAGATAGATAAAATGCTCTGTAGAATCAAACTGAGGGGCCAGAAATAAACCCTAACATCTGTGGTCAATTGACTATTGACAATACTTCTGAGTCCACCTGTCTGAGACAGAGCAGTCTCTTCAACAAATGGTGCCGGGAGAACTGGATATCCATATCCAAACAAATGAAAGAGGTCCCATAGCCACACCCTATACAAAAATGAACTCAAAATGGATCAAAGCATAAATATAAAAGCTACAACCACAAAATTGCTAGAGGAAAATGTAGGGATGCATCTTGTGGTAGGAAGTATTCTTACATCTTACACCCAAAGCTGAAGCAATGAAAGAAAACATAGATAAAAGGAACCACCTACAACTGAATAATTTCATGCTTCTAAGGATTTTGTTAAGAGGGTGAAAAGGCAGTGAACACAATAGGCTGAAATATTTGGAAAATGCATGTCTGATAAGGATTTGATATCCAGGATATATAAAGAGATCCTACAACTCAATGATAAAAAGACAAAAAAAAAAAATAGGCAAAAGACATGAATAGAAATCTTTCTGAAGAGGATATACAAATGGCTAAGAAGCACATGGAAAGATATTCAACATCACTAGCTATTAGGGAAATGCCAATTAAAACTGCAGTGAGATATTTCACACCTACTAGAATGGCCACTATTAAAAAAACACTCAAAACTGCAAATGTTGGAGAGGATGTAGAGAAATAGGAACACCTATTCACTATTAGTGGGAATGTAGAATGGTGCAGTTGCTATGGAAGAAAGTTTGGCAGTTCTTCAGGAAGCTAAATATTAAACTGCTGCATGATCTAGAAATCCTGTTTCTAGGTATATATTCAGAAGAACTAAAAGCAGAGACATGAACAGATATTTGCAGCATTATTTACAATTATCAAGAGACGGAAACAACCAAGGTATCCATCTACTGACAAATGGATAAACAAAATGTGGTATATAAATTTGATGGGATATTATGCAAAAGAAGAAATGAAGTTATGACATGTGACTACATGGATGAACCTTGAGGACATTGTGTTGAGTGAAAAGTCAGATTTAAGAGGATATATATATATATATATATATATATATATCTTTTTTTTTTTTTTGTATGGGTAGGCTCCCGGAATCGAAGCCAGGTCTCCAGTATGGCAGGAGAGAATTCTGCCACTGAGCCACAGTTGCACCACCCAAAAGGACAAATATTTTATGAACTAAATATAACTAGCAAACTCATAGTGTTAATCTCTAGAACATAGGTCACCAGAAGATAGAATGAGAGCATAGACTAGGGAGCTGATGCTTAAATTGTGCTGAATACATAATAAGATTTGTCATAAATATTTGGAAATGGATGGAGGTGATGGGAGCCCATACAGTAAATGCAACTAAAACAATGATATGTAGGTGCAACTGTGGTTGAAAGGGAATGTTTAGGGTCATGTATGTCACTAGAGGGAAAGCCAGAGGATGAAAATTGGAACTGCATAGCATAGTGAACCTACTTCATGGTGAAAATGTTCTAGAATTAATTGCCACAATGGATGCATAACTCTGTGAATATAATATTAGACAGTGATTGCGCAGTTTGGATGGATTGTATGGTATGTGAATTCATCTCAGTAAAAATGCTATAATAAAAAGGAGGCATGTTCATCAAGTTTTGTGCAAACATAGTGTTCACTCTATATATAATTGTGAATAGGTAAAAAGCTAAATATCTAAGTATTTGTCTTTGCCTACAAATATAACATAGAAGGGTATTTTATAAAAATTGATGATTCATCAAAACTGGGATATTGTGTTTACAATGCATTGAAAATAAAGCACCATATAGTGTTTGTTTTATTAAATCATGACTTCGTTATGCAGAGATTCCTTTCTTAAACAAAATGTATATGCATTTCCTTTGACAAGTTTTATTTAACTATTTTTATTGTATCTCTAAATTTAGTACTAGATAATGTAGTGATAAATTAATGGAAATGCAAGATAAAATGCAAATAGAATAAAGGGCATGCAACTTTCTAGTGCTTTTATTTTTACAGAAATTTTCTATGCATATGTAAATCTCTAAAAATGTGAGAGATATACAGAAAGCCAGACATGCACATGACTGTTTTCAATTAATATGGAACATGTAATAAATATGTTTACATGCAGTAAACATCATGCTCAGATTCTACATAGGCTGCAACAGAAAGTGTTCTTTTTTTTCTCTGAAACATGATCGAGAGTGAGAATTCTGGTAATGAGAAAGAAGTTACTGAAAATAGTGTTTATGGTAGGATAAATGCTGCTCCAATGCATTTGTGTATCTAACATAATTTGAATGCACTCTTGACTTGATTTTCTAAATGATGTGTTTATCATCAGGGTGAGAAGGGAACAGCAGAAAATGAATACAATGTTGGCTTTGTTTTTAAGTAGAATTGCTTGCATTTTGAGAAAGTGAAGATTGTTTGCCCTAGGCTGCTAGCTCTTCTGAAATCCCCATCTTCAGCCAATTTGGAGGCATTTTATTGGGAAGAATAAGTGTATGGAATAAAGCAAATAATGGATGGAAATGATAGGAGAAATGAAGACTTATAAGTGAAGATTAGCTCAGTAGAAGAATTTTCTTAGGCTGTAGGTAACATGAGGAGGCAGTTACACAAAGAGAAGGAAATTGGTGCTTGGACAGGTTGGAAGGAAAGAAAAAGAGAAGTTTGGAAATAAATTAGTAAGACATTTTCAAAATATGGATTCTTAATTTGATATGTTCCATTGCTGGAACTTCAGCTCTTGAAGTGCTTGTCCTATTCACAGTCTGAACAAAGTGTGTTCTAGCCAGAAGTAATAGATTGTTGAATGATAGAATGTGACATACCATTTAGTAATTCACTTGAACCTTAAGATGGCCATTTTTATTAAAGTAATAAACCTCTTCTGCTCATCAATATTCCTCATTTTATCTCTTTAGACTGAGCTACTGTTCTTCTCTGAGTTTTCTCTCCAATATACACTTTATTCCTCATTAATGTATTTTGTCTCTTTTTCCATTCTGAGAGTAAACTATCTGTACCAGGTCAAAACAGAGTATCCTTCTATGGTGTATTTAATCCACCAGTAGTCATTCTCCATATATTATTTTTGGCAATAGTAACTCCTTCCAAATTTTTACTTTAGCCTATCCTCCCTTGCAGCTATGTTTACCTTGCCACTAAATTCTGGTCAAATGGAAAATGAGCAGAAGTTACAGGTGCAATTTCTGGGTTATCTGCTTTAAAACAAAGCCCCTCCTACCTATATTTTACCTTTCTTCCCATTAACTAAAATGCTAGTGAGCTACCTTCATCCAAGCAAACAAGAAACACTAAGGCTTAAATTCAGGAATGAAAACCACATTTTGAGGATACAGAGTCACCCTGGAAAACTAATCTTCTAGTTCACCTTCTGAACAAGATTCTACCTATCCATTCCGCAATATTTTTAGGGAGAAAAATAAACTGTTGAATTATTTAAGCCAGTATATCTTGGGTATTGTTGTTAAATAGCTTAGTCTATGACAAAATGATTTAAAAAATCAGCAAGAGAAATAGTATGTTTCCATAAAAAGGGTAAAACATGACAATTGGCTCAAACAGCAGTGATTAAACAGATACCGCATATTAGAAACCTCTGAGCCTTGTTAGGTTATAGTCAAACATTTTAAACTGCAATAACATGGACAGTTCATCACACTCATATTATAAGAAAGTAATAAATCCAATCAAAAACTGAAAAAAAATTGCATGCAAAGATGGAATAGACTGGAGTTCAATAGGTTTTATTTGCCTTTAGCCTCAAACTGGACAATTTCTAGAAGGCCTTGTTGGAAACTCAACCTCTTATTTAACTTAAACAGTAGGAAATAATCCTCCAGATCTTTCTTAAATATTTCTCATTATAAAGAGAAATGGGAACTAGCCTAGTAAAAATCAAATTAAGGAGGATTTTGTGTCCTCCTTACCTATTTTTTCAGACTGTTACCACTAAAATGAGGGAGAGGGGATAATTCTGGAATGGAAGCCATTAAATGATACAGGCTTAGAGAACTGTATCTAAAAATTAACACTGGTATGGCTAATGACACATGAAAATTACTAGAATTAAATCAACCTGGAGCCAAGTGAGTTTTTAAGGATCTTGTATTGTCAAAGAAACATCTAGTCAGGCTTCATAAATAATGTCATTGATTAAGTTCCTAACTCTCAATCCTGCACCAGCAGGCAGTATGCTGCAAAGGCTGAACTTCTGAGAGGAAATGCTCTATAATGCCCACTCTAATATGACCATGGAAGATAATGAACAGGAAAGAACTTTGTAAAGGGTCAAATCAGGGAAAAAAAGTTCTATTTTCCCAAAGGTAGAATCAGAATCTAATTTAAAAAATATATATATATATTACATTGCAGGGTAGAGTTTTTATAATTTCTGTTCAACAGGATTTCATCATTGATGTGACTTGGTAACTGTCTTTTCTATGCTTCACTTTTCCAAGTGGAAAGTTGTTTTTGCGTTTACTGTGTACCCACTCTCTCTCAATGAGAGTGATCTCACATGGGAAAAGAAGAGTGAACACGAACACCTTCATGATGAAAGAGATCAGAGACTGGAAACTGCAAAGTGTCTTCCAGAATCCATTGTCCCCTCATCCTTTTTGTGATTTGTCCTGCTCCACCAAGCTTTATTTGAGCAAGGTTTGGTCAAGTAGAGAATATCTATATTCCCAAGCCTTCTTTGGAGCTAGGTATGGTCATGTGACTAAGTTCTGGAAAGGGAATTAAAACAGAAGTGGTGTGTTAAATTTCCAGGCCCTTTATCTTAAAGATGAAGCTTTCTGTCCTGAAATTTCCCATCCCCTTCCAATGGGCTGTAACTTGAGCCTGATTTGGGTGAATTTCCCTTTACTAGGCTGATGGGAATAAATCAAGAAACAACATTAAACCGAGACTGAACACTACGTATTGACAATGGAAGTCAAGTAGACCAACTTACTCAGTCCCAGCTTCTGAAATACTCTTTAGAGCAGGATCTGCCTACCTCCCTGAACTGATATGGGAAGATAAATAAATGCATATTAAAGCTACTCTATTTGAAGCGTAGTTTTGCTATAACAGTGTGGCTCATACATTGCATAATAATACCATTATATTACCTGACTACATCTGCCTACTTCTTTTATTTTGCAAACCGTAGATATCTCTGTCTAGAATCTTGTCTGATTTTAAATCCTTGATTTTCCTTGGCAGCTCTATCAGACCTCTTTCCCAAGCCTGCTTTGCTTCTTCTCAGTCCTATTAGTTGCTCCCCATACACATCTTAATTTTGGTTCATTCTTTCATGAGATAAGTGTTTCTTGAAGATTTATTATATACTAGGCACTAGTTTGGGAATACAGAAGAAATATAAAAGATCCTGTCTCACAAAGCTTATGTTCTAGTGGAGGAGGTAGATATTCAGTCAATCCATCAGTCAAAGAAGTGTTTTGATTAAAAATACGGCAGAGGAAAGAGCTCTAGAATGACTGGAGGGAAGTATTCGTTTAGAGTATGTCTCAGAGGAGGCATTCTTGCTTACAAGATTCATGAGATGATCAGTGCTATTACTGAAGTGATCAGGCCAGCCATGTGGAACCTTTTATAAAATGTGGTCCAGACTGAGCACATAGTAAAGGCAACATTCTAGGGTAGGAGAGTAACTTGTGTATTTGAGGAAAGTTCAACAGGAGTATAGTGAATGGAATGTAAACTGCAAGGGGGTCTCTAGTTTTGAGATTTCTAAACTGCATAGGAAGTAGGTCTTAAATTGGGAATAAGAAGAACCTTAGTCTCCCTGAGACTAGCTTTTCAGAGTAGATGTTGAAATTTCTATATGTACTTGAGGTTCATCCCAGCTTTTATAGGCAACAAAGCCTCTTTCACATGTAGACATATTTCCAACCAGTCAAGAAGAAAAGCCTGTAAGTTTCCCCAAGCTAAAAATGAGATGTGTTTCATGCCATTTTTATGTAATACTTACTACTATTTTTTATTGTACTCCATGTAAATAAATACAGAAGGAAGTGAAACCATTCATTAGGGAAATAGGTGAAGAACTCAGTATCCAGGTTTTCCTATCAATTTGGAGATTTTCCTTACTTTATCAGTGAGGAGGATCTGGATTTTATTTTACTAAAAGTACTAGCAGATTTTCTTGCTTTTTACAGCATTGTATCCAAACTTATGACTCTGGTTTTTATGAATTAAACAGATCTATAGATGTTAAAAGGATTGTCCATTTAGATCCAACTGTGAAAAGCAAAATATTGCTAGAGGGGAGAGATGGAATTAGAGCCTCAAGTTGGAAAAGCTTTGCATTTTTATGCTGTGGTCTGAAGCTCTCCATATCCCAGAAAAGCATGTTGTGGATGTAGATTCACTGTAAGTAGAATCTTTTGATGAGGCTGCTTCAGTTAAGATGGGGCTCACCTCATTCAGGGTGGTTCTTAATCCTTTTACTGGAGTCCTTTTTAAATGGAATGAAAACAGAGAGAGAGAGATGGAGAGAGATCCATAGAAGCAAGAAGCTGAAATCAATGAAACTTGGAAGAGAAGGGAGAAACCAGCAGACACCACCACATGCCAGATTAATTAATATTAATCTTAATCTGGCAGAACTGTCAAGGATGACTGGCAGCCAGTCTTTAGAAAGAAAGCATCACCTTGATGATGGCTTGATTTGGAAATTCCTAGACTCTAGCCACAAGCAAATAATTTCTCATTGTTTAAACCCGACCCACTTAATGGTATTTGCTTTAAGCAGCCTAAGAAACTAAAACATTTTATTTACTATTTAATGACAATTTCAGGTAAATGATGCCTCATGGCTAACACTGTTCCTAAATGAAATATATCCATGTCTAAAATCTAGATCTTCTGTGTTGATAAGCAGAAAAGAATCTTGGAGTTGACAGAGATTAGATTCAAAAGTCCAATCACCTCTCCTTCTTTCCACAAATCTCTTAGAAAAGACAACCTTCTTTTGTCAGCACCTTCAAAATATGGTAATCCAAAGAGGGTTTATTTTAAAATGGACTATTTACAAAGGTATAAATTTAGGACACCCTCAATGACAGTGAAACTATAGGTTTAGGAGAGTCTCTGTTATCTCCCCAGGTTTCAAGAGAGAAATGGAGGGAGGGTTTATGTGGTAAATTGAATTATCTACCCCAATTTAAACATGTTCTTAATTTTAATCTGCTTTCCTATATATGTAAACTCATTGTAAATAGAATCTTCCAAAGATGTTATTTTTAGTTAAGGCATGACCCAATTGAATGAGGGTATGTCTTAATCCAGATTACTGGAAGCTTCATAAAGAGGACCAGGGAATCACAGAAATGAGAAAGGAGAAGACAAGGCCATGTGACATGAGGTAGGGATTCAAACCAAGGAACCTCACATATTATAGTAAATCAGCACTGAAACTCTATTGACTTCGGGAATAAGCAAGCCTTCTAGCTCCTGAAACCATGAGATAATAAATGCCTGTTGTTAAGGCAAGGCCAGTTTGTGGTATTGGTGGTAGCAGCTTTGGAAAACTAAGATTATTAGAACTCAGAAGATCAAAGTCACACAGGTTAAAAGTGTATGAAAGCTCTGACTCCACTTTCTTCCTTCTTTTAAATAACCTATAGAGTTATTAAACCTATTTGACCCTTTGGCCAAACCAGACAAGAAGCCAGAGGGTTTGGGAACAATGAGCAATGGGACAGTGAATAAGACAGAAGGATTGAAAATTTACTTGGAGAGAAAAATGAACACTATCATACATATTTCCTTATCTCTAGCTATACAATGGACTTTATCCCAGGGTGATTACTATAAGTGAAACCCTCACAAATGAGAGAGAACTTCCATTTTCTTATCATGGATGCATGCAGTATGAAAGAGACATGTTCATAACTGTCTCATCTGCAAAACTGTGAAGGATGATTGGCTTTCTATCCATGGGAGTAGTTACTGTTTCCTTGGGGAATAGAAGTGGAGGTGAAGAGAGAGAGATTGGGAATATTTCTCAAAATGACCCCCCAATTCAAAGGAGAGCCAGGGTTTTCCTATCAAAGGGGCCCAAAGAAGGAACTTAGAGAAAAGAGCATCTTTCTTCTTACAGTGCCCACAAACGTTGGTAGGTGACGTTAATATCCTCAAGACAAAACTGTCCAGGCACACTTATCATACCCATAATACCTAGACTCATTTGTCATTTTAAAGGAATACCTACAGTTAATATTGGATATATATTTGCTTCCTTTCTGGGAAGAGGATTCTCAGGCTGACCTTAGGCCATTCTTTATGGACTTGCAAAGTGAAGCCCTAAATGAAAAGATGAGTCTTTTCACTTCTCTCTAAAGGTCACCATGCTGACGTTCATAGTGACCTTTAATTTCAGAGTCCCAACATACCAGAAACACCCATGCAATATAAACCGAAATTTTTCTTTATTTTTGTATATAGTGTTAATAAAATTCACATTATCAAATACACATATATTTAAAAATCAAAGGAGGCATGTGTGTATATTATGGATAATTCAAGAAAATTATCCCTGAAATTTTTAACTTTAATTTTTCTGAACAAAGATAAAGTTTAAAAAAACCTTCTTCAAGTGAAATTCTGCATCAGTTAAAAATCCAGGATGGAAAAAAAGGCTTGAGTTTTTATATCAAATATCCTGGATGACAGCACAATACTGTAACATATATTTTATTTGTTTGTAATTCCCTAGCTACAGGCTACACTATGTAGAATATTCTGTAAATGTAAAGTTAAGCACATTGATATAATTTAATTTATACCACAGATTACACAGATGGTGGTATAAATGCTAAACAATAAAAAGTTAATGCCAAAAAGATAGTGTGTTGATTTTAAATGTTTATCAGAAATACTGTGAACAAAATCCAATGTCAAACAACAAGCAGGCAAAAATATCTACAACAAATATGATTCTGCATGCATTTTTGTATTTAAAAAGAGCTTATCATGCAATCAGAAACAATTAAAAATACCCAAGTTGAAAAAGATAAGATTCTTGAAAAAATTTTAACACCCAAAATACATATCAAAGTAGGCCTTAGTTCTACAAATGCATGGAAAGGAATTCTGACAGTAACCAGTAAGCTTGAAGAGGACCCTGAACCTTATATGAGATAGGAGCCCTAGCCAGATTCTTGATTTCAGCTCATTGAGACCTCTTCTAGTTTGCTAGCTGCCAGAATGCAACACACCAGAGACGGATTGGCTTTTAATAAAAGGGGATTTATTTTGTTGGTTCTTCAGAGGAAAGGCAGCTAACTTTCCACTGAGGTTCTTTCTTACGTGGAAAGCACAAGATGGTCTCTGCTGGTCTTCTCTCCAGGCCCCTGGGTTCCAACAACTTTCCCCGGGGTGACTTCTTTCTGCATCTCCAAACGCCTAGGCTGAGCTGCAAGTGCTGAGATGAGGAATGCCTTGAGCTGCTTAGCTGTGCTACGTTGCGTTCTCTCATTTAAGCACCAGCCAATTAAGTCAAACATCACTCATTGCAGCAGACACATTGCAGCAGACACGCCTCCTAGCCGACTGCAGATGTAATTAGCAACAGATGAGGTTCATGTACCATTGGCTTATGTTCGCAGCAACAAGACTGGGTATGCTCACCTGGCCAAGTTGACAACTGAATCTAACTAACACAAGACCCTAGTAAAGAACCCAGTACTGTTGAACCTCAGAATGTTGACCTACAGAACCATAAGGTATTAAAATAAATTTATAAATGTATATTGTTTTAAGCTGCTAAGTCTGTGGTAATCGGTTATAAAACAACAGAAAATTAATACAATATGTATGAATCATATTATATCATAAAGGGCTGTCAAATTCAGTGGAAATCAAAAAGTGCAGAAATATGCTGAAAGGAGGCTGTCATGGTCAGGTTCTTGTGTCAACGTGGCCAAGTGGTGGTATCTGTTTGTCTGGGCAAGTGCTGGCCTGTCTGTTGCAATGAGGACATTTCATAGAATTAGATCATGATCACATCAGCTGCATCCACAGGTGATTCCATTTGTAATCAGCCAACGGGAGTGTCTTCTGCAATGAGTGATGCTTCATCTAATCACTAGAAGCCTTTTAAGGAGGATTCAGAAGAGACAGGCTCTTCCTGCTTTGGCTGGTGAGCCTCTCCTGTGGAGTTCGTCCAGACCCTCCATTGGAGTCATTGGCCTCACAGCCTGCCCTGCGGATTTTGGACTCCGCGTTCCCATGGTCGCGTGAGACACTTTTATAAATTTTATACTTGCGAGTGATTCTGTTGATTCTGTTTCTCTAGAGAACACTAAGTAATACAGAGGCTTACAGCTACATATCTCAGATAAAGCTGGCAGAGCCCTCTTGTCCAGAATATATGACATGCATTTGGGGGAAAAATTCAACAACCACGATTTGAACGATGAGAACTGGTTTCATAGACTGATGTGTGATATTTCCAAGAATCTATTTTTCCCTCAATGGGAAAGCAAATTTAAATAATTCATCACACTGACCTAATATATTTGATGTAACAGAGTATAGGAGAAAAGCTGATAGTGAATAGCTTGGCAGTTGCTCACCTCTGCTGATTTAGGATGAAATAAAGGATAATTCACCCAGTTATGGTCTTCTATCATTCAGAACTTCAGCAAACATCAGGGAAAACTATGGCTACCCAAAAATAAGGCCCTAGTCCTTTCCATGAAACTACCTGATCCAGGAATAAAGAGTTTACCATTTTAGATAATTAGTGATAAAAAAATAAACTAGCAAAAAATGAACTATCTGTAGAAATAGTATAATATCTACACAAAAATACAGTTTACAAATAAGGAAGGAAACAGAAAATAAAATGCATATGGCCATTAGGGAAGGCTTCATCTTAATTTTTAGCACAAAAATTGTTATTCAGAAATACTTCTATAAAATAAGAGCGCAAAGGATATTAAGTAAAATAATAATAAGAGCTAAAACCTTAACAAGCAGAACTCAAAAAAGAAACATAAAATAAACATCAAATAAATTAGACTTCCCACTTTTTCTTAGGAAAGCCAAAGAGAACATCACTCCAGCCTAATAATAAAGGTAAGTCAAATAATATACAAAATTACAACTCCAGTGATCCCATTAGACAGTTGAGTAAACAGATTAAATCAGATGAACTTAATTACAAAGAGTGACAGGCCCCTCTAAAGAGAAAGGACCTAGGATGACTTTGACATTTTCCAGAATTTAGGAGGTAGATGTGACTGCCATAAAAACAGATTGGAAGTAAACAGTAAAATGTTAATAATTTCTTAAAGTCCTAGTGTATATCAGCAGTAGCAGTTGTGAATCTCTAGGAGTGTCTATTACAAGGAAAACATGAATATACCTACCAGCTCTTTTGAGCTTCCATTGGGCACAGGAAGATTTGGTGATAGAGGGAAGACCTAAGGGAGCTGCTGTTGGTGATACACAGAAAAAAAAAAAAAAAAAGCCCTATGTGTTCCAAGACTAGCACCAAAAAAAGCCAGAAATCACTGGAGAACCAGGAAACCATGCCATGCCTGAGCTATGCAAAAATCTACACTATGGAAAAGGTAGAAGCAAAACTGATCTGACAACGGGGAAGGAAAGGAAATCCACTCAGGATCCTGTATTGATACAGAGTAGAAGATTCTTACCACTCAGGGATGATCAAGAAATTCATTCCTGGCCCAAGTCCCTTGCACAAAGTATACAAGGCAAACCCACTCTTTCATGAAGGGAGGGAAAGTAAAGCTGTGTACAAAGATCCATGTACAAAGAACGTGTGTCAGCTTGAGGCTGAAGTAGAAGAACTGAGAATACTTCCTTTCCTTCCCCAACCATGAGCCTCATACTAAGTAGCAAGAAAGAACATTCTCTTTCTGTAGGAGAGGAAGAGGCTGGAGATAGCTCTCCTTTTGGTTCAGGAATGTATAGACTGCTCAAAGCCAAGGATGGAAGAACAGTGAGAAAAAAAAAAAAAATCCAGAACTCTAGGTCCCATTTAAACACAAGGTGGCAGCAGTCCACTATGGGAGGAATTTCAAATCTCTGGTACACTGAAGGTATCAAGAAAATACAAATCCAACTTAACTACTGCCAATGACTCAACAACACACACTAACAAGCGGACAGAAGAGGCATGCCAATTTCTAGGTATAGATTATATTTATCTCAGCCTCTTCTGTTCTTTCCACACTATATCCAGAATTCAATAAAAAGATTACCAATCCCCCAAAAAAGACAGAAAAAAGTGACCCATTGTCAAACATAAAGAGGTTAATAGAATCAGACACAGGTGTTGAAAGTTTCAGACAGTGGCTTAATGTAAACAAGTAAAATTATCTAATGGGAAAAGTAGACAACATGTATTTTAAAAATCTGGAATATCAATAGAAAGAGAAAAACTATAGTATAGAGTCAAAAAATGCCAAAAGTTAAATAAACAAACATACCATTGATAAAGAACTTTTGGATGGATTTTTCATCAGAATGGACCCAGCATAGAAAAATAATGATGAACTAAGATAAATGGGCACTACACAAACTGAGTAACAAAGAAAAAATAAAAAAAGAGTGGGGGGTGGGTACAGAAAATATGAAAGCTGTGGGACAATATCCAATGGTCTAACATGCATATAATTGAAGTCTCAGAAAAAGAGAGAGAATACGATGAAAATGTTGAAAACAAAAAGAAGATTTTCTATAATTACTGAATGCAAACAAGTCACAGATCTAAAAAGTTCAGAGAAACTAATGAAGGAAAAATACAAATAGAACACCACTAGGGGTATCTTAAAGGAACTGCTGAAAAAGTAAGACAGAGAAAATCTTGAAGTCTTCCAAGAAACAGAATCAACAGAGGAAAATAGGTAAAAATGGCATCAGGCTTATCAATAGAAAATTTGATATTGATAATCAAGTTGATGTCTTGAGAAAAAGAGAAAAAAGTAAACAAGTATTAACTGCGAATTCTATATTCACCTAAAATATACTGTAAAAAAAGAAGAGAAAACTAAAACTTTTTAAGACTATAAACAGCTCATAGAATTCACTACCAGGACACCTATATGAAAGAAATGAAGAAAAATCTTTAGGAGGAAGGAATATAGCAAATAGTTACACAAAGAAATGAAAAGTGCCAGAAGCAAGAAAATATGTGGTTTATGAAAAAAATATATGGTTAATTCTTTTTAAAAGGCAATTGAATATACAGGCAAAAATTATAACAATGAATATTGGTTTTATAAAATATGTAGCAGCAGAATATATAACAACAACAGCACAAAATGTGGGCAAGATTAAATGGGAGTACAGTGACGTAACGTCTTTACAATATATGTAACATCTTTACAGTATATGTGTGTTTGTGTATATGCAGGTATAGATAAAGTGTAAAACTTTAAAGATGCATACCATAAATACAACAACAAAAAAACTCCCACAAATGAAAATGAAGTAATGAATTAATAATGCAGATAAAAATGGAATGAAAATGTAATCCAAAATTGGCAGGAAAATAGAAAATGAAGGACAAAAGGGAAAAAAAAGAATGCAAGGCATCTGACCACATCAACAACTGCATTAAATGCGGTTTGATGAAGCACACAAATTAAACAGCAAAGATTGTCAAATTGGATAAAAAAAAAAATCAATCGATATTTCCTTTTCCAATGTAGCCATTTAAATTTAAACACATAAATAGAATAAAAGCACAGGAGAAGACAATATATACTAGGTAAAAACTACTCAGAAGCTAAAGTGGCTATATTAACACAAGATAAAGTAGACTTCAGCCAAGGAATAACAGTGGGATAGAGAGGGATAAAAATTATAATGGGGCATTTTAACAAAATAGCAAATACATCCTAATATATGCACCTAATAAAAGTTTATCCAAAAAAAAACAAACTAATGGAACTGAATAGAAAAATAGATAACACCTCAATTATAGTTAGAACTCAATATTCTTCTCTCAAATATTTAGAGAACAAATAGGGAGGAAATCAGGAAAGGTGTTACAAACATGAAAAATATATGAACCTGCTTTATGTAATTGATATTTATATGACCCTCTACCCCACAACATTAGAATACACTTTTTTTTTATGTTCTTACCAACATTCATTAAGATAGATCATATCCTAGGCCAAGAATAAAATCTAAAATAACTTGAAATAATTTAAATAAAACACATTATACTCTTTAAAAGATTTATTTTGGAAATTAATAGCACAAAGATATATATATATATCTTTTTTCCATATATATATATGGAAATCTCTAACTATTTGGAAATTAAACCATACTCTTCCTAATGTCCCATGGATCAATGAAGAAATAAAAAAATCAAGACGTACAATATTTAAATTAAATTAAAATTAAAAAGTAAAACCTTTGAGAAGTAGTGTCATACAACTAAACTATTGCTTCGGGGGGGCATTTATGGCTGTAAATAATAAATAAACAAATTTCAAAACAGTAATCCAAGCATCCACATTAAGAAACTGCAAAAAGGAAAAAATTAAATCATAAGGAAGCAAAAATTAACCTTTAACCATTGATAAAGAACTTTTGGATGGGTTTTTCATCAGAATGGACCCAGCATAGAAAAATAATGATGAACTAAGATAAATGGGCACTACACAAACTGAGTAACAAAGAAAAAATAAAAAAAGAGTGGGGGGTGGGTACAGAAAATTTGAAAGCTGTGGGATAGCTTAGAGATAATATCAATGAAGCAAAATGTCAACTCCAGGAAGAGATTAAAAAAAAAAAGTTTGATAAACCTCTCTCCAGAATGGTAAGAGAAAAAGGAAAAGGCACTACTCTAGGAATGCAACACACCAGAGACAGATTGGCTTTTAATAAAAGGGGATTTATTTCATTAGTTCTTCAGAGGAAAGGCAGCTAACTTTCAACTGAGGTTTTTTCTTATGTGGGTGATCTCTGCTGGCCTTCTCTCCAGGCCTCTGGGTTCCAACAACTTTCCCCAGGGTGATTCTTTTCTGCACCTCTAAAGGCCTGAGCTGAGCTGTGAGTGCTGAAATGAGGAATGCTGAGCTGCTTGGGCTGTACTACCTTAAGCTCTCTTATTTAAGCACCAGCCAGTTAAATCAACATCATTCATTGCAGCAGACACGCCTCCTAGCTGACTGCAGATGTGATCAGCAACAGATGAGGTTCATGTACCATTGGCTCACGTCCACAGCAACAGAACTAGAAACTTTCACCTGGCCAAGTTGACAATTGAATCTACCTACTACAGGCACAGATTACCAATTGGCAACCATGAAAGAGGGTGCATCACCACAGATCCTATGGACTTTAACTGGATAATAATAGTATTATGATAAACTTTATGCCAATAAATTTGGTAATTTAGATGAAATGGATAAAATCCTTGAAAGACTCAACCTGTCAAACTCCCTGAATCTCTGTAGCTATGAAAGAAATGGAACTCATAGTTAAAACTTTTCCTAAAAAACAAAAACAATACCTTCAAGACCAGATGACTCCACCACTGACTTTTGCCAATTCGTTAAGTAAGAAATAATACAGATTCTTCACAAATGTTTCCTAACTATAAAGAGAAGAAAACACAGCCAAACTCATTTAATGATACCAACATTAACCTATAACAATAACCTCACAAAGACACTCAAAAAAGAATCCAAAACAGCAATAGGTACAAACAACCTTAACAACGCATTGACAAATCTAAAGGATTGTGATGTATTGAAATTTAATACACCATGAACGAGCAGAATTTAATTAAAGAATGCAAAGTTAATTCAACATTTGAAAGCAGTTCAATGTAATTCACATATCATCAGATTGAAAAACATTTTCAAAAAACATAAAACATCACTTGACAAAATTCAACACTTATTTTTGACAAAAGAATGTTTCAGCAAGCTCATAATAGAGGAAATGTGCTCTTGATCTGATAAAGAACATCAGGGACAAACCTACCTCTAATACCATATTTATTGGTGAAAGAAAGACTGCCAGCTTTCTTCCTAAGATCAGGAGAAGCAAGGTTAAGAAATGTGTTCTCAGTCCTACTCAAAATGTACTAGAAGTCCTAGCCAAAAAATGTTAATTACGAATTTAATTTTTAGGAAATACTGCTTCCTCTTCTTTTTCTATACCTCTACCTGTTCATTTCCTTTAGAGAACTTATAAAAATGGGAATTAAAAATTGCATTTGCTTTTTGTTTATTGTTTATCTGACTTGCCAAACCATGACCTTTATTTGGGCTGGGACTACATATGTCCACATGTGCACAGTACCTGGTCTACGGTAAGGCTCTAAATAATGCACACTTTGAAAAAATGTTGAAACACATCCAAGGAGTGAAACAGAAAGCAACTGAATCAGTTGAGAGGTACAAATAGTCAAGTTTGAAAACCAAGTAAGAAATTAAATATAAATTAGAGCCGAGATGAAATATTATTTCACCTATCTAATATGCAAAATATTTTGTAACTTTAATTTCCAACACTGGTAGAAATATGCAAACCTGAGAAATCTCAAAACATTGTTGGGTTAGAATGAGTAATGGTCATTAGAGAAATATTCATAAAGAGGAAAAAATTGATTTAAAATAAACTCCTAAACAATAAAGTTAAAAATGTGACAACCTATTCCATACAATGAAATAGTATGTGGCAACAAAAATGATTTTATAAAAATAGTGATATGGGAAATTTTTATTTCCCATGTTTTTTATGTTTATTTTATTAAAGAACAAATTAATTTATATTTCTGAACACAATTTTGAAAAAAAGAAAAAACACACGCACATACTGCACATTTACTTTGCAAAAATATTTAGGAAAATAGTTTCACAGTTCATATATGTATGCCAGAGCTATTGTTACATTTGGGTATTGTCCAAAATTTCTATAGTGAAAATATGACTTTTGAAAGTATAAAATTTGTTACAGAAATATTGTATCATGGATGGCCCAACATAAAGTAAAAAGTTTGATTGTGAACTGGCAAAACAAACAAAATGTAATATGAGACTGGTCTTACAAAATAATGTTTTAAAGCATTTCTTTTCTACTTGCAGCCCACCGAATAGAACATTCAGACTTAAGATGTGTTGGCATCTTGGTTTAATCTAAGGAGAAGGACTCTGACTCATATAGGCTTTAATTCAAATCTGGCTTCGCCTTCCACCAGTGACACATCTGGACGGTATGCGGCAGGTGGTCTTCAGGCAGATGAACAGTGGAGCTGCATAGCTATCTGTGGGGATAGATTCCCTTTCACTTCTCTGAGTTCTGATTTCCGTATCTAAACTGGAGACACTAGCCAGCCCCACACAATGTGATAAAATAATGCTGGTAGAAATGCCTAGAACACATGTCTCCTAGTGAATGGATATGTATATATCTATATATCTCTCTCTATATTTCTACTATATATAAATAAATATATGAATAAAATTCACATATTATCTCTATATACATACTTTATATGAATAAGTTATAATTACTATAATCTTTCTATATGTAGATATAGAAAGATATTATACACATATAAAAATGCAGACATACATACTGACAGTCAAATTGAAGTACATTATGGAAGCTACATTTTATAAAGAGAGGAGTAGATATGCCTGCAAGTGAAAGGTAAAAAGCCAGTGTATTTTCTAGTTGACACAGACAATTTGAAGAGTAAACAGAAGGAAAATATAAAACTTTCTTAATAGCTTCTATTTTATTCTTGTTCTAAAACCAAAAATAAAATATGAAGGAGGGAGGGGGGAAGGAAGGAAGGAAGGAAAGAAGGAAGGAAGGAGAAAGAAAGCCAGCCAAGATTTGGGGAAGACTAAAATAAAATATGCATACACAGACTTGAAACAATCTGTTCCTAGGGAAACAAAGTAACAGGTTTTTCTCCACACTTTCTCCTACACCCAGACAGGCACAGAATCCCAGTATGCAAACAAAAGGGACATATTGTAGAGGTGATTCATACAGCTGGAGAGACAAAAGGCTGTACCGACCAAAGTCAAAATTTAACAACAGCCTATAATGGAAATCATGTTTTTCTCTTTTTGAGGAAAAGTGGCATATTTTAATAACTGACTTATTCTTTAAAGTTTCCATTTTTAAACATTAAATATATACCTCAAAATAACAACCAACTTTCTCTTTTTTAAAAGAAACCCAGGTTTTCATAAATATCTGTCTGTGCTTTCATCTACATATGTGCTGCTATCTTTCCATAAACAGAGTAATTTAGTCTGTATTGGTAAATGTAGAAAGGCTCTCAGATGGCTTAGAAGAAATAGAACAAAATTAGTTTAGATTTTTTTCCAAGTGGATTGTCACAATCTGTGCATGTTATTTCCCTTATCGTTACATTGATGCAACATTCAGATTCCCTTTCCTCCTTTATCCATCTCCTATTTAACATAAACAGGGGAATAATTAAGTGGGCATAATCACCTTTAGATCCTTTGTAAACATTATACAATGCTAAGAAACTGTAATACTTGAATGGCTGTTATTGGTTTAAATTTGGCATGTGACATCAAAGCGATGCATCTTCTGCTGTGCCCAGGGAAATCTCAAGCAGGGTTCCAAACTCAGATAGGCTGTATTTCAACATTCCTAAATCTGCTCTCCGTCATTATCATCCTTCAGCAGGACTTCTATTTTAGCACAGATGCCAACAGATTCCAAAAATAGGTAGGCATTAAAGCCGTTCACTTATAGTAGTGCACTTGGTCTCGTTTCTAAGGAAGTTTATACTTGACAAGATACTTACATATTGTATTAAATCATGAGTATTCGCTATTAAAAACACAAAGACATCAAGATGAATGTAAATATCAAAATAATAATGCAAATTATTTCTTATTTCCAATAGCTCTAAGATTTAGTGCTCTAAATTTGGGTGGCCGGGAATTTTCTTCCTTGAATATTGTTCTAATAACAGAATCACACCTAGAATTTAAGCATCTTCACCCCAGCTAATGACAGTGTTCTCAGATGTATTTGAAATAATTAGATAATTAGACTCTAACTCTCCTAGCCTTAATTGATTTTTCCTATTCTGTGCCTCCTAAACCCCTTATTCTCATTTTTATGATAAACAAATTCCAAAATACATGTCAATTACCCATTTACCCTTTTGTTTTCTCTCTTACTGGTGCTCCCTATGAAGAGAAGGTCTTTTCTTCTTCCCCTCTTTGCTCAGATATAGAAACAATGCTGGAACATACTTGAAATTCAGTACATTTTCTATAGCGTGGTAATCTGCTTTGGAGTCCACAGTCACACTCAGATGTAAAGAGCATCTGCCTCACCATAACGGGATTTAGTTCCATGAGAGACTCCCATTCCTTCAAGGAAGTGGATGAATAACAACACCATTTCAGATTCAAGATAACTTAGTAACTTCCAGTTTAACTGTTTTCTTCTTTCCCCAGGGAAATACATAGCTTTTCAGGACCTCTCCACCCACTCCCTTCTCCTTCATCTCTCATCAGATAATATCTGAGTTTAGAAGAAGCTTGCATGATGACTTGCCATTGGATGAGAAAGATGATGCAACCAAGGTATATAGACCATAATGTTCCATGAAATTATACAGGATTTGGATCTCTTAAGGCAAAGCTGAGCCATCAGTACTCTGTGCATGTCCTAGCCTGTAGATGAGGAAATAAGAGGAAGTGAAGAGCAAACAATTTCCTTTTTAAAGATGTAACTGGAACTTGTACACATTATTTCTACTTGTAGCCAATTGGCTCGAACTTAGTTTCATGAGTCCAACTAATAGAAGAGTCAGAGTATATGTAATCAATAAAACTACATTATAAAGAAGGGAGAGATAGGTTCCACAGAATGAACAAAAGTAAGAACTAGCAAAAGCTATACGGGCAGGAAGAATTAATTCTGCTGGAGGGGCAAGGTAAGATTTTAGAGCAGAGTGCCCTTGAAGTGAGATGAAGATATTATTTTGAATTTATTCATTCCAATGATGTCTTTTGATTCTCAAATGTGTTAGGAACTCTAAACTGTGCTTAGTAGTGGCAAGCAAAGCAATTATAGTAACTTTCCCAATAAGAATTACTATTTTTTAATTTTCCTATAATGGTGAGATCTGAAATTTTCTGAGACAATTTTTAAAATATGTCAGAGTCCTATAATATAATTGCAATAGAAATGTTACTTAGTATGTGATATACTTTCAAATCATATACACAATTGGGTAATACCTCATACAGTAGGAAACCAGTTTCAAGAGGAATGTTTGTATGACTTGATTTGGTTGTTGTATGAATAAAAAAACAGAAAACATCACTAATGGAGACTTCAGATCTGATGTAGGGGCCAAAAAAAAATCTTACAGCACCCTGATCTCACCTATCCTTCCACTCCATCATTCTCCTTTTGTTGGATTTTAGTGTTCATGTACTTGCCGCATGGTCTCAGAATAGTTTCCATGGGTCAGTTGTAAAACTACATTGAAAATAAAGAATCAGAGTGGTGGCAAAAGGAGTCTTTTAGACAAGTTGCTTTCCTTTTATCACAGTAAAAAATAAAAATAAAAATAAAAAATAAATAACCTTACACAGAAACTCCCTAGAAGGCTTAACATTTTCCCTTCCTTCTCCAGAACTGCAAGAAAATTTAGGAAAGTAAGTATCTGGAGAAGAAGATTAATATTCCTATGACTGACTAAACTCTATAATGTTTAGCCTAACTACATAGAATGCCACCTAATAAAATCAAAGTTTGCATCATAAGGAAGTAAAAGGAGAATGGGTTTTGGATAAGCATGTAATAGGGCCTGCCACAGCTATATTACCATACAAATCACGGCTTTTATATGCCTTAATAATTCTTGTGCAACTCTAAATTTATTCCCAATCTCCACTGCCTCCTCAGGCAAATCATTTTATAAATGATTCCATATTTACCCTTAATAAACAAAATTCCCTTTCCACTGTATGCTGGTTTGAAAGGATGTATGGACCCTGGAAAAGCCATGTTTTAGTCAAAATCCTATTTCATAAAGGCAGATTAATCCCTATTCAATACTGTATCTTTGAAACTGTAATCAGATCATCTCCCAGGAGATGTGATTTAATCAAGGGTGGTTGTTAAACTGGATTAGGTGAGGACATGTCTCCACCCATTTGGGTGGGTCTTGATAAGTTCTGAAGTCCTATAAAAGAGGAAACATTTTGGAGAATGGAGATTCAGAGAGAGCAGAGAATGCTGCAGCACCACAAAGCAGAGAGTCCACAATCCAGTGACCTTTGGAGATGAAGAAAGAAAACACCTCCCAGGGAGCTTCATGCAATGGAAGCTAGGAGAGAAAGCTAGCTGATGACGCCATACTCGCCATGTGCCCTTCCAGCTGAGAGAGGAACCCTGGCTGTGTTCACCATGTGCCTTTCCAGATGAGAGAAAAACTCTGACTGTGTTTACCATGTGCCTTCCACTTGAGAGAGAAACCCTGAACTTCATTGGCCTTCTTGAACCATGGTATCTTTCCATGGATGCCTTAGATTGGACATTTCTACAGACTTGCTTTAGTTGGGACATTTTCTCGGACTTAGAACTATAAACTGGGAACTTATTACATTCCCCTTTTAAAAAGCCATTCTGTTCCTGGTACATTTCATTCCGGCAACTACCAAACCAGAACACACTGCCTCTTAACATCAGAAGTATAATTTGATCCAACTTCATTCATAATAAAAATAAATAAATCTCCCTGCAAACCAGTGACAAATTCTAAATACCTTACCACTTTATTCCTTTCTTCCATGGCCCCAAATTTTCAAAGTATAATTCTCACTCACTGTCCTACTCACTCACCTCACCTTCTACTTTCCAACCCAATGCAGTTTGACCTCTGCTCCTACCATGTTACAGTTTGCTAAGCTGCCTAGCACAGATACCATAAAATGTATGGGCTGTAACAATGGGAGTTTACTAACTTGCAAGTTTAGTTTCCAAGCTGAGAAAACTGTCCAAATCAAGGCCTCATCACATAATGCTTTCTCCCCAAAAAACTGGCTGCTGGAGTCCCTGTACTCCTCTCTCACATGGAAATATCTGCTGCTCTCTCACTTATCTTCCAGGATTCATTGCTGTCTGCTTCCTTCTTGCTTCTGTAGCTCTCTCTCTGTGTCTGAATTAGATTCTCTTATAAAGGACTCTGTAAGAGGATTAAGTCCCACCCTGAATGTGGTGGATCACATCTTAAGATCCTATTCAAGAAAAGATCCTACTTACAATGTGTCTATACCCATGGGAATGGATTAGTTTTAAGAACATACTTTTCTTAGATACACACAGCTTCAAACCAGCATACACCACTACACCATAAAGTGTTATCACTAAAGCCACCAGGGGTCAAGACTTTCATGTTTCAAATGCAATAGACAATTTTTGGTCTTTATAAATCTAAACTTGTGCGCTATCTGACATTGTTCACCACCACTTCTTGCTATAGTTCTTACTTCCTTTTGCTTCTGAGACACTACTCTTCTTTAGGTTTTCTCATATCTTCTTTCCTTATCTTGGTCATCTTCATGTATTATGTCTTCTACTTCTACACCCTGTATACTTTGTTGATGCAGGATTCCAACAGGCTAAAAATTCTCTCCATAAAGAAACATTTAGAAATTCAAAGAAACACCTTATTCTATGTTCCTATGTTATAAGTAGGACAAGATGGATTTTATTAACCCATTAAATTAACCCACTCAATGGTTATAAATCTCAAGTAAACATGAGAATCATCTGGGAATAAATTTTTAGAAACATGGAAGACCCAGCTGATAAAGACACAGAGAAATGCTGAAATAATATAATATAGAAAGTTGTAAGTAAGCAGTAAGGATAAAAAGTTTTTAAAGGAAGTCCATAGGTACCAGCAACAAAACTCAATACCTGACCAACCTCAAAGTAATTCTACTGTGATCATAAGTATTTCATTAATTCCTGAGGGTAAAAATCTAGGGTTCTAGCCACTTTTACTGACAGATGATGTGGCCTCCAAATTCCAAAATTAAGGGATTTATATAGCTTAGACAAGGATATCTGCATAAAGCTCAGAGTCTTGAAGTGCTGACCTAGCCATTAAAACACATTTGGAAAAAATTCTGCCTATTGGCTTGTGGAAATGGTTTAAAAACAAAATTGCTGCATACATAGGAGAAAAGTAAAGATTGTCCACCATAAGGGGTAGAATATCTAGAAATAGAAAATCTAGTGTGTGCTGATTTGTACAGTCTAAATATATACATGACATATGATATTAAAGACACATTCTAAGAAATTAACATAACACTGAGGATTATTGAAGATCCTGGATCTCTGGTGGGAGAAGAAAACACTTCCATCTAGTTTATGTTTAACTCCCACAGAACCTGTGCCAAACTCACAAGAGAAAACTATGAAACCTTAAATGAAAGAGAAACTCTCTCAAAATCAATTTGTTTAATCCTATAGAAGAAATTGATTCTTTTAGCTTTTCATTCTTCTAATACGCATTATCAGAAGCCCACCATAAACCAGAAAAGAATGTCTTGAGTGCACTGGATATACATAGGTGAGTATAAAAAAAAAAAAAAAGCATATAGGTATCAAAGGCAGCAAATAAACCATAGCAAAAATCAGAGTATGGTAAAAAACAAAAGAACAAAAAAAGGAAAAAAAATTAGTCATCTCTGCAAAAAAAGCAGTGTACAATTTAGTCAGTGTAATTAAAAACTTTATGGGTATGTATTCACTTTAGGAGTATGTGTATTAAAATTGGACAGTACAGAGAAGAATAAGAAGAATAGTTTATCCCCTTTTCAATGATGACATATGAATTTGTGCAGATTTCTGTACATTTTGAAGTTAAGGTACAGCCCAATTGAATGAGGTTGTGCCTTATTCTTGTTCCTGGAATCATTATAAAGAGAAAACCACATGGCTGCGCATTAGCTGGAAGTCAACAGAACCCAGAAGAGAAAGGAGAGGGCAATACCATGTAATGGTGTGATGGCTGAGTTCAGGTGTCAAATTGGCCAGGTGATGGTGCCTAGGTGGTGGTCAGGAAAGCACTGACCTAACCATTACTGCAAGGATATTTCATGGCTGGTTGATAAACCAGACGGCTGGGATCTGAGATGATCCAATCTGTTGGCTTTGATCCTGTCAGTTAATGATTTTTAGGCGAGAGGAGAGATTTTTCACTACTTGATCGGCCAGCAAGCCTTTCCTGTAGAATTCATCAAGACCCTTCATCAGAGTTGCCAGCCTTGGACCCTGCCCTACAGATTTGGGACTCTTGCATCCCCATGGTTGTGCAAGACACTTTTATAAATCTCATGTTTACGGATATCTCCTGTTGATTCTTTTTCTCTAGAGAGCCTTGAGTAATAAATACAAATGGGAAAGCCATGGAACCCTAATGATCATCAGCTGTCCAGAAAATTACTAATCCTATGAGGCTGCAAACCTTCTTTCCCCTAAGAACCTTCTAGCCTGTGAAATCTTCTACCCTCTGAAAACCTATAGTTAAGCCAGCCATTGTATGTTTTTTATTTTAGAAGCCAGGAAAGTAAGACCGTAGCTTTGAAAAGAAGACCTCTTGTTGACCTTGGAGTAGGCAAAGATATTTTAAATAAGACACAAAGCATGCTAATCACTAAAGAAAACAGATAATGCACCAAATTACAATTAGGAATTTTTTATTTATCAAAAGACATTGTTAAAGAGAGTTAAAAAGGACCTTTCAGAGTGGAAGAATATTCATATTAAACATATATACGACAGAGGACCCTTATGCAGAATATTTTTTAAACCTAAACATCAAGAGTTGAAAGGCAATCAACCAACTAAAATAAATTAGAAAAAATATTTGAACTGACAATCCTTATAAGAGGATATCCAAATGACCACCTAATTTATGAACTATTTATAGCATCTTTAGCCATCAAGAAAATTCAAATTAGACCACAGTGAGCCATAACGGTACAGCCAAAAGAAGAACTAAAAGTGACAATGATAGAAAATGCCAAGATGTGGAGCAACCAGAACTCTCCTGCATCACTGCAGTGAGCGCAAATTTGTGCAACTTTGGAAAAGATAATGCCAGTATCTGCTAAAGTTGAATGTTTGCATAACCTATAACCATCAATTCCACTTTTAGGCATATTCCCAAGAAAAATGCAAACACGTACTCCAAAAACCATGCACTGGAATATTCGCGGCAGTGCTATTCAAAAGAACCCCAAACTGGAAACAGCCAAATGCCCATCAATAATTGAATGAATACATAAAAATCATACACTAAAAACATAATACTATACAACAAGAACGAATGTTCCACAATTAGATGCAAAAATATGGATCAAATTTTTAAAACATGATGTCACGCAAAAGAATACAGTCACAAAAGAGTACATCCTTCATGGTTCAATTCAAGTAAATTACAGAAACAGGTGGAGCTCATCTATGCTTTTAGAAATCAGGTCAGTGATTATCCCTGGTGGAAGCAGTGACTGGAAGTTTTACTTAAGAGGTAATTGGGAGTGTTGGTAAAATTCTGTTTCTTGTTCAAGATGCTAGTTTCATAGGTGTTTTCAGTTTGTGAAAATTCTGCAAGCTTTATAGTTGTGATATGTGCACTTTTCTTTATCTTTATCACATTCAGGTTTTTAAAAGTCAGCCAGGAATCCTGTTAAAAATGCAGATTTCAGTGTTATCTTACTAGAGTTTCTGACTTAGAAAATCTACAAAGTGGCTAGGATAGAGAAACATTTTAACTAGCACGTGGTCTTGGTACTTCTTGAAAAATACTGCTTTGAGTGCTATAAGGTAGTGAAAACCTATTTACATATACTATTAAATAAACATTGGGAATAAAAGTGGTAACATTTAAATATGGCAAAGGGGGAAAACGTCATTGAATAAAGCTTTACCAAATAAGGTCTTGCTGCCTAAAAACAACTGTGAGTTGTTTTGTGAATTTTGTACACATGAAGTTACAGTTAATGAAACAAAGTGAAAAGTTCTCTCTACTCAATTCCAATGCCAAAAAAAAAAAAAAAAGAAAACACAATTTCTGAAAGGTTCTTCTGATCATTCATGACTTGAGAGTGGTGATATTACTATGGCAATGTAGCCACAAGCAAAGGAGTCCCATTTGGTGCTTGAATGGAGATTAAACATAGATCTAGCCTCAATATCTGTCATCCCTCCATCTCCAGGACTGACTCAGCCATTCTGGGGTCCCATCTCCCTCTATACCCATTCTTCCTGTTGTTTCCATGAATAAAAGCTTGCCCCAGTATGCTGTGAATCATGTGGAAGAAACCTCTTCTGACAGTAGCTTCAATAAGCTGCCAGCTACTCCTGCCTTATGCTATTAATTCACACTTGAGAGAAGGGTCTGGAGGAGACTTCCAGATTTTGCAAGGCAAAAATATAGACTCAAGCTTTTTAGACCTAGATGGGTATATTATCTGAGCCACAAGGGGCAACTCATGGAAAGAGATAGCTAATCCAGATTATGTTTTGTTTGCATGACTTTGCAATGATAAATATGATAATGGCATGGTTTTACAAATATTCTAATAAATCACTAATAAATAGGTTATAAGTCTGGTGACAATAAAAAATTAAAAGTATAATTTATTTCTGAAAATAAGGGTAAAATCTCCATACTACCCTCTTTGCTGTACATTCATAAAGCTATTCTTACTCCAGCTCTTTTCTTGGCTTCTTTCTGTCTACAGTCGCCCTTGCACAATTTTCTGTATTTACTCTATAATAGATGTTGAATTCACTGATTCACTAAGATACAGTTTTCCAGTTTGTCTTTTGACCCATTTTTAAACTAATGGATTTGTGTTTGCTACTTTTAAATCTTCAGATATCTTCCCTGAATCATGTGATTTTTCCCCTCTTTGTTGTCACTTTGGTTTTGAAAGAAATAAATCAATACAGTACCTTAAAAAGCCCTGGCACAACTGTCAGTAAATATATTGCATTCAGTTACTTGTGCTCACTAAATGTTGCTTGATATGAGAGCATCCTCTGTTGTACCAGAAAAGAAAAGATGCTATTTTGAGCTATAAACCAAGGATTGATTTCTTTTAAGACATAATATATATTTGATGTATTTCATCTAACCATATTATTTGTCAGATTTCATACAGTCCTCCATTCTCATTCACATGTGATCTAAGTAGCCTTCTGCAGAGATGAGAAGTTGTCTTTGTCTCTTCATCTCACACTCCATAAGTTTCAACTTCAGTTATTTAATTAAATATATTTCTGTGTGCCTCATGCAGATGTGCCAAAGCACAACCTTTATAGTCAGAAAGACTATGTGGAATCTTTAATCCATTTCAATCTTTCTGAACCCAACTTTCTTCATCTCTAAAATGAAGATACTAACAATAAAGGTAATGTGCATTCTTAATAATCAAATGAGATGAGATAGTGTAAGCTATAAAGCAATATGAAAACACCAGCCAATCCTATGTTATCAATCAAGAAAGTCAAGCAAAGGAGGTGGGATTTTCCTTCAGCTGGACCCCATTGTCTACTGTCCTACAGAAAGGCAAAATTTGCACATGAGGTACCCAAGCAGTTGAGAGCTTTTGGAGAGAGCATGCAATCCAAGAGAAGGGGATAACTACAAATCCAACCCAACTTTGACCCCACGGGAGACTCCCAATGCTCCATGTTGGGAAGTCAACTTTCATTGCAATCAAAACAAAGGCTATCTAAAGCCTCCTCCACTCGCCTTAAATCTCTACCTCATCCTTTCTCCCCTCACTCTCAGCAGATGACCTCTTCCCTTCTGTCCTATGTGAAAAATACAAGTCTCAGATAGGAAATCTCATACTTGACCATCACGAAATCTACCAACATGCCTCCACTCCCAGCACCTTCTTCTCACTCATCAACAATCCTCCATTCTAGTCCCCTCTTCCTTTTAACTCCTGACTCTCGCATTCTACTATTTCAGAAGAGTTTATTTACGTAAAGAGTTAAACATGTTAAAGTCACCCCATCTTAAGGGAAAAGAAAAAGTCCCTCTAGATACCACATCCATTGCCAATCAGAAATTTGCTTTACTTCTCTTTCACAGACAAATTTCTTTCACAAATTCTATACTTAATATCAGCACTTCTTAACATCCTACTCATTCTTCAACCCACCGCAATCTGGCCTCTTCTCACTACACAACCAACAGATATCTAGACTGTAAAACAAATGTAAACTTTTCAATCCTCATCTGCCTTGATTTTTCAGTGACTATTGTTCTGTCATCCCTCTCTTCTTGCCATATTCCCTTCCTTTGGTTTCAGAAATACTCCACTGTTTTCTTCCAACCACCATATCCCTTCTTTCTCAGTCCCCTTTGAAGTGCCATATTTTTGTACTTAACCATATTTTTCTCAAGGTTCTATCCTAAGACTTCTATAAAATGTCCTTTGTAAACATATATATATATGCATTTTATGGACAAGAAATGGTGTGAAAAATATATATCCCTAAAATCTTCTAAAACCTCTATCTCTATCCTAAGTCTTTTTCTGAACCCCAGACCCATAAACCCAACTATTGTTTGATATTTCCACTTGGCTGTCATACATATACCTCATACAAACATAAAATGACTGGCGTGATTATGTTTTCCAAAAGGCTGTGTGTCCTCTTACATTTCCCCTCTCACTAAATGACACTATTATCCATCCTGCTACCTAAGTTAAAAACCTAGTTATTTTCTTTGAGTCATTTTTCTCCATCATTGCTACATTTAATCACCAAATTTTATTCAGTTTATCTGAAGTATTTCTTGAATGCAATCACATCATTAAAACCCCATTACCGTTACTCTTGTCCAGGTTACCATCCTGTCACCCCTGGATTAAAAGAGGTGCTTCTTAAACTGATGTTCATGTCTCCTGATCCAGTCCATTCTCCACAGTGTGGCCAGAGTGAGCTTTCTAATATGTAAGTCTTTCTGTGCCACTCCTGTGAGGAAGAAATCTCTTGAATAGCACCACATTACCCTCAGAATGAAATCCAAATTCCTTCAAAATGCTTATTAGACATTTTAAAAGCAGATTCTGCTTACTTTCCCTACCTGGTCTCTGGCCATTCTTCCCAGCTTTCTGCATTCAGTTTAGTTCCTGAGCAGGCTACCCTCTTTTATGCTTTGTTTTGGTTTTTCATAAGCTGCATTCTCTGTCTAGAATACTCCCTTCACATAACTACCCCATCACTTTCATCTTGCAATTCTAACTCATATCACTTGGTTAGTTTCAATATTATTTTTCTAAAAGAAGCTTTCCTGATTCCTCAAGTCTGGGTTAGATGTTACTCCTGAGTGCTAGAATAACTGGTTATTTATAGGAACAAGTAAAATAAAATTAGATCTGTAGTTCATCTAATAGCCACTAAAAGATCTCAGGTGGAATCAAGACCTAACTCTGGAAAATTTGGAATAAATAAAGCATTTAGAATAAAACATAGGGAAATATACTTTTGTCCTCAGAATCAGGAAATTTCTTAAATGAGATGCAAAAATAATTTACTGTATAATTGAATGAGAAGAATTTATAGACAACAAATGGTGTAATAAATATCACAAGGCTGGATGTTTTTAACACATGTAGTTGAGAAAGAATTGTATCCAGAATTTATAAAGAACTTCTGCAAATCAAATAGAAATAGAGAAAATACCCAAAGGAAAAATTGGCAAACTATATGAGGAGAAAAATGGAAAACTGAATGGTTAATAAACAAGGAATGATATTCAACCTCATAAGTATTTAGAAAAATGCAAATTAAAACCATAACAAAGTATTATTTCATTCTTATCAATTTAGAAAAAGAATGTCCAAAAATACCACGTTTTCGTAAGTATATGAGGGACTGGGGAGAACAATGAATGGTGGGATGATAAAATGGGGTAACCGTTAGGGAGAGGGAGTTGTTTGGCCTGATCTGGTAAATTTGAAGATAAACATTCTATTTGATCCAGCAGTTCCATTCCCCTCACTAGGTTATAGAATTGTTTGTAAGCAAAAAGTGGACTTAAATATTAAGCAATGGGAGAATAAATAAAGTGATATATTCAACCAATGTGATAAAAAATAGATATTAAAATTAGTGAACCAAACCATCCTGTAGCAATATGCATAATTTTCAAAAATGTGTTGATTACAAAAGATATGTAAAGTAAGACATTCTATAATTCCATAAAACTGCATAACAATATTTTATCTTATAAATGGTTACATAAAAATGCAGATTAATTATAAAAATATGCGTGGGAACAATGAAGACTAAGTTCAGGGTGGTGGTTACCTATTGCGAGGGCAGGAATTCTGTATTCGACAGATTGCAAATGTATGAAATATCTTATTATTTTACAGGGAAATCTAAGGCAAATGCATGAAAATTCAAATGAAAATGTTAACACTTTATGAAGCTGGAAAGTTAGATATAGACATTTGTTGTCTGTATAATTTATTATGGGGTTCTAATAGATCATAGTAAAATATATTTTTAAAGAATGGTGATATTTATAAGCTACTCTCTTCTAAAGACTTTTTAAAGTTACATAAAACTAACTTGCATTTGCCAGTAGAGGAAGGATGTTGAAATTCCGTCTTTCTTGAGACCCTCTACCACCTGCCATCTACTTTCTCCAAAGATATGTTGAAATCTGGGCATAAAATCCCTCCTTAAGGGGAAACAAAAGGTGATGTGGTTCAAGTTCTAAGATATTTTTAATGGAACAGAGCCCAAGGGGGTAGATTAAAAAGGGTTTTAAGTTTGTAGCAGACTTGGCTGTAGCCTCTTTTCTCATGAGTAGGGTTCTAGATTCAGCAAATAAAAATTCAAGACACACACTTAAACCTGAAAGGCAGATATATAGAGAGATAAATAGCTATATATTTGGCATCTATATATATCATATGTATCTCTGTCTCTATCTATATATATATCATAAATATCTCTGTATATATATTTGGCATAAGCATGCCTTAAATGTTACATAAGGCATGGTTTCATAAAAATATATACATTTTTTCATTGTCATTCAAATTTAACCAGGATTCATTTCCTGGCCCGTGCACTTCCCAAACAGACAATCAAAGAAACCAACAAAAACAAACAAGAAAAAAATTCAACAAATTATGCTG
Organism: Myrmecophaga tridactyla; assembly: GCA_004026745.1. NCBI lineage: Eukaryota > Metazoa > Chordata > Mammalia > Pilosa > Myrmecophagidae > Myrmecophaga > Myrmecophaga tridactyla. The sequence goes on along the minus strand of PVIY010009233.1, from coordinate 21,514 downwards.
CAATAGTGGGATACTCACATGGAAAAAGAATGAAATGTAACCCTGCCAGTCAGCATCCAAAAAATAAATGAAAGTAAGAAATATTGGAGAAGATACAGAGAAATGGGAACACTGTTTATTGTTAGTGGAATAGCAAACTAATGTAATCACTGTGGAAAATGTTGGTCGTTCCTAAGAAAGTTAAGTATACAATCCTATATGACCTGGGAGTCCCACTTGTACATACATATACAAAAAAAAAATTAAAACCAGGGAATCAATTATTCTCACACTAATGTTCATAGCAGCATTATTCACAATTGTCATAAGATGGAAGCAGCCTAAGTGTACATCAACAGATGAATGCATAAGAAAAATGTTGTATATATATATATATATATATATATATATATATATACACACAATGTAATATTATTCATTCATAAAAAAAAATGCCATTCTGATACATAAGGCAAGATGGATAAACAATGAAAACCTCATGCTGAGAGAAATAAGCCAAGCACAAAAGAGCACATGTATGATCACACTGATATGAAATAATTAGAATAAACAAAATCATGGAGTCAGAAATATAGTTTACTATAAAAACTAGGATATAGTTTACCAGTTGTCAGATTGGAGTAGGGAATAGAGATTTAATGCTCAATTTCAATAGAATCACTGTTTTTTTGTATCAGAAGAATTTTGATAATGGATAGTGTTGATGGGAGCACACTATTATGAATAAAATTAATGATATATTGAGCTATTAAAAAAATTAACCAGGAATCATGAGATTTATCTAGAGAGTTTCCTTCTGTGGCTAATCCCTTATCTTTCTCCACCCCACTCTCCTCACCCACCACCTTCAGTTAAAAAGTCCTAGAATATCTCATTTACTCTCTATGTTATAAAGTTGATTGCTGAAAGGTCAGGTCTTTTCTTCTGTCTTCAATGTGGATTTATTCTGATCCTATTTTGATTGCCCTGTTACAAGACAAAGGCAGTGGATGCTCTGACCAGTGTGCTCAAATGACCAATTCCCAAGACAACAAGGTTTCAAAGAGAGAAAAATTTATTACTAGGCATGTAGCAGGAGATCAGATGGGATATCGGCCCAAAAATCTCTCTCCCCAAACTGATAGTTTTATTGCATCAAAAGATTGGCAGGTTTTGGATAATGAGCATGATGAACCCAGATGATATAATTAGAGGTGATTTAATTATTGAGCACACACAGACTGATGACATGCATACTCACAGAACATGTGTACAAAGATGGCGACCTTAATATAACAGGGCATGATTTTTCAGTATCATGAAGTGGTATAAGTGATTTCTAGGTCAAAGTTTAAGCTACTTTGCATGTCAGATGAGTCCATTTTGTTTGGAGCTAGTTTTGGCTACCAAAATAATTTTGGACTTGGGGTGGCTTAGTTCTGGGCTGACCCAGGACCCTTCATTAATAACCACTAGGAGCTTTTTTAACGATCACAAACTCTAAAGTAAAAAAAAAACCTGAATAAATGGGTATAAGTAAAGATAAGTCACAGGGCACAAGGTAAAGGCCATACCCTAATCATTATCAGAAATCAAGGCAGCTGGATTATAATTTAAAGATTTCAGGTATTTCTTTCTGTCTACTCCAATAAACCAAAAAGTATAATGATCTATATAATAATCTATATATAATGATCTACATAATGATTTAGCAATCAAAATCATCCATTAAATCCTAATTTCTCAGTTACAGCCCCACATTCTAAACTACTATTCAGTCTACTGTGAGAGCTGCCCTGCCTTTATCTCAGCCTTATGATTCCCTTTTCTTGTCTTTTCACATCTTTTTTAAAGCACAATTTTCTAAAAGTTTCATTATTTTTAACTGAAAACAATTTTCAGATTATGTACTTCCTTCATTCTTCCTTCTGTGGGTATGAAAGTATATTTTAGAGTCTGTGGTTAGTCTTCCTTGGTTAATAGATGCAATCTTCCTGCACTCGGATTAGCCTGCTCCCCTCCATATCTCAAGGTCAGTTTATATAGAAAGGTAATTTACTCCACCTAAAAAAGTATTTCAAGGTAGCCTTGCAAAATGTGGACCTTTGGAGATTTAAATTTAGGGGATAGTGATGAAAAGGAGAGATTGTAGAGCAAAAAAGTGTATTAACTATTAAAAATTCAAAAGCTAACTGAAAAAATTAGTAAATATATTTTATTGCTGAAAGGAATTTTTAACCTGCCTTGGACAAAGATAATGTTAAGAGTTTGTACCTATTCATGGTTTTGAGTGTTTTCAAGAATTCTTTTTTTTTTTTTTCATACATGTTCTGGGACTCAAACCTGGGTCTACTTCATGGAAGGCGTGCATTCTACCACTGAACCACACAGCAAGTCTTTATAAAAGGTGGTTAACCATCCGTTCTCAAGATGAAAAAGTCAGAATGGGCATTGCCTAAAGATCCCTATGGATAAGGAGAAGGATCAAAGGAGAAGTAGGAAGTCTAACAAACAAACCAAGAGATGACTTGGTTTACAAATGAGAATGACTGCGAAATCAATATATTGTTTTTCCTTCTAGCCTCCAATATTTTGGAGCAGCTACAAGGAAAAATCTGAAATAGTGAAAAGTCAACCCATAAACTCTGAAATCCATTCTGTAACTACTTGTTGATGTGTACTTTGAAAATTATTGCTTTTTTTTCTTTTCTTTGTATAAATGTTATATTTCACAATAAAAACATTTAAAAAAAAAAAGGTGATCAGGGCGGGCCACGGTGGCTCAGCAGGCAAGAATGCTTGCCTGCCATGCCAGACGACCCAGGTTCGATTCCCGGTGCAAAAGGTGATCAACCAGAAAATGCAAAAATACTAAAAAATTAAAAATTAAAAAGGGTTTTTCTGAATTATTTTGGGAAAATCCCTAAGGAAACAAGTAAAATACTGGTTCTGAAAAACTAAATCAAAAGCACTCAGGAAGTATTATGTTAGAGTAAAAAAAAACAGTGGACAAATAGAAATGAACACTGATTTCTCTGCTCAGTGTGAATGAAAAGTAAATTAAGCAGTGTGATTGATGAAAACAAAATGCTAGATTTTTCTTAAGTGATCCCCATATCTGAATCTTCCACGTGACTTCTAATAAGTATAGTGTTCTTGGCATATGAAATAAAATTAAGAGCACTACTCTATCTTTTTAAAGTCCACAAAAATATAAACATATCTATAATTTAACATTTTAAAATTGCCTTGGATTATGTAAATTTCATATACAATGACTCCTCATAGGGAAGCACCAAGATGTAACGGGAAGAAGCTTACATTGATGGTTAAGAGACCTAGATTTTAGACCAAGATTTTTCTACTCCGATATAAGTCTAGACAAGCCACCTAGCTTCTGCTTCCTCTGTACCACATTTTCCTGTCCTATGAAATGATGAGTGAACTGAACTAAATGCTCTCCAAGATCTCCTTCAGCTCAAATTCTAGTACGGCTTAAAATTGAAAAGCAAATATACTTTTACTAAGATATTTACTACTGAGTATAAATCCTTCCTTTTCATAAAAGGACATACTTATACTGATTTTTATATATAATGGCACTGTTTTCTTTTTACACAGTGTGCCTGTGTAAAAGCTATGTTATGTTTTTGGAACAAGCACAGAAGCATTTATCCTTGCAAGTGAGTCTAGTCCCATTTTGGGTTGCTAAATTCAGAGGTTGTAGACTCATTCTACCGATGCTTAGCTATATCAAAACAGTTTGAAATTTAAAAAAATTATCTTCTGAACTGAAAATATATTCTTTTGAAAATACTTAATATTGTATCCATTTATTCACTTATCAAAGATATCCTCAATGGAGATAAATTTTAATATTTTGACTGCTTTTCTTTTCTAGCAACAATGAAAAAATTTTCAAAGCCAGGATTGGATGTGAAGATAGAATGATAAAACTGGATAATATGGCATTCATTTTTTTTTGAAATTGATTTAATTATAGCATTAAAAAGATGAATTTCCTTGGGTGGTGGCAAAATAGTAATTTCTTAAAAACCTCAAAAGACTGATTCTATATGTGGCTTGAAAAATAGCAGCATATTTATAATAAGTGTTTGAAGTCCCAAGGAGAATACTTTGAAATTTAACATTTCTCTGATTATATAAGCTCTACTACAGTTTGTTTGAAAACTCAGTTTCATTACTGTATAATTAGATATATTTTAACACATATAAAAATTAAGTTTATGTTTCAAAAAGCATAAATATACAGTTTGATTTGCTAACTTTGGAATTCTAGTTTCTTCCATCATGCTTGTCTTAAACCACCTTACTCTCCAATCTCCAGGGAAAATAATTAATTAATTCTAGGTGAATTTGAAAATATCTTTGACAGAGTTATCATTAAGATTCAAGTAAGAGTAGTAATTAATGGAAGCTGATTCCTCTGGCCCTAATGTTGGAGACCTTCTCACCTTCTTGTGAAGATTGTGGCAAGTTCTTTAGGCAAGATTGTGGCAAGACTAAATTAAACTGCTTTCCAGAGAAAAGCCAAATGTAAAAAGATGGACAAATATAGTTTATCCTAATATGCTTTTTATTCCCTACCATTCTTATCACAGGACAGAAATTGAGAAAATATATCCATATTACATCATAACTTCTGATATTCAGAGAAAACTACTCTTTTTCTGGCAAATCCTTTTTTTCCCCCAGTCACATGAAAGGTGAAATCAAATCCAACAACTACTCCAGGCCATGCATAAATGTTTATCAAAATAAAGTAAACTAACTGCTATCATTAGCATCTATAGATTGTCCTCTATAAAGCAAACATTTATTTTAATTTCTAAGAAATTCAAGAGAAACGGTTTACTCTTGAATTCATTCCTTCCATTATCAAATTTTATTCCCTTTCCCTGACATCTGGCTCTTTGCATTCTTTTTCCTTTATTTATTAATTAATCTAAATTTATCTTACATTCTACACTCTGCGACATTGTCCTTTTTCTACCCTAATACATAAAATTATTTCAAGTGGGATTTTTGGGTTGTTTGTTATTGTTTTCAACAAAATTTGTTAACACAGTCCCTTAAAATCTGGTCAAAGAGAGAAAATATGGCAGATTTTTTATTTGGGTTTTTGTCTTATATTATCATGATTCAATATCCTATTATAATGACTGTTCAACAGTTTGCCATCACTTGCTGAGTGGAAAATTTAAAAAGATGAAAATTTTTAAATTCCATGTAAGTTAGAATTATATGCGATGTTTTCACTGAATTCCAATTTGTACTTTCTACTACCGGTAGTTCAGTCCTGTAATGATCACTCTTAGGCCATAAACACCTTAATAAGATACTTACAGGCAAAGTTCCTAAAAGCTCACAGAGACCCTTAGTCTTAAGGAGGCCTTGCTAAGCCATGTAGGCTGACAGGACAAAAAGTCAGTGATTCTCCAAGGTTAACTACATACTTTACCAGAAAAATTTTTCTGTATGTACTTAAAATGGGTTCATAAAAGATGGCCAAATACAGTAGCTCGAGATTAGCTCTACTCCATGGAAAAGTTAGAGGAGGGACAGGAGGGCGACTGAGGCAGTGAGTGATTCAGGAGTGTGGCTGACCTGGGAGAGCCTTCTCTACCACATAAGGCAGCCCTAGTTCTAGAGGCCGAGGAACTGAGAGGCAGAAAACACAGAGGCACAGAGCCTACAGGAGTGCATGGACAGGATCCAGGGACTAGGAAGTAAGCCAGGCCGTGTTCCTTGGGTACACTACCCTCACCAGGGCAGCCCCATGACTGGTGACTCACCCCACACCCCACACACCCAAACCCCATTGCCCACTCCCCTTATCTGTGTTCCAGGTGCCCCTACCCCACCAGTGCCCAGTGTACACACCTGCCCCACACCCCCACCCCAAGCACAGCCCAACCTACCTCTCCTGCACCCTCCTGAGCACTACCTCCCCCTCCCTATTCCCAGAAGGCTGTTGCCAGTGCATAAAGGCTATGGGCAGTAACCTCCATACCCAGACTACCCCTGCTCCCTGCCCAAAGTATTGCATAACCTCACCCATACTCCCTGAACTCGATGCATCAGCTTAGAGCACTCTTAAACCCATGCATGTACATGGGCCCTCAGTCATATCATTCAGCTCTGCGAACCTCAGTTTACAGCAGTCCTAGAACCGTGCATGCAAACAGCCCTGAGCCACACTCCCCAGGTCTGAGAAAGTACTAACCTGTGTAGCTGGGTCACATCTGCCCCTAATCCATGAACGCATAATACTGACCAGCTGCCACAGTTCTATGCACATGCACAAAGGGTCCCATGCCTTAGACCAATGCACACCAGGGTTATGGCCCCCAGACTGGTGCACCCACACAGCTACATCCTCCTTGGCCATGGGGCACCCATGTTCACAAGCATCAGCCTAACACACCCAACCTGTGCCTATACCTGCCCTAAAACAAACACCGCACTGAGTGCCCCACCCTGTAACCTGCTCTCTGCTGTACATCCATCCTACAAGTACAAGGTCTTAGACAACCGAAAGTAATCAACTCCCAAAGTAAATCAATCAAGATATTTACATGCCACAAAGACAGCAGAAGATCACTAAGCATTTTTATCACAACACAGACAGATATAGGCCTGCCTAATGACCAAATTAAAACACCAGAGAAGACCCAGACTTTGTAACAACTAATCAAACATGTTCATACAACTCTACTTATTAAGTGGAATAGCAAATGACATATAGGAGATCAAGAAGACAGTAGAATAGCATAAAGAGGAATTTGAAAGAATAAATAGAAAAATAGTGGCTATCACAGAGATTAAAGACTCCGTTGACCAAATACAGAACATACTAGAGATACACAACATCAGATTTGAAGAGACAGAAGAAAGAATACGTGACATAGAGGACAGGATAACTGGCTTCGAAGGTTCAAGAGAAAATGGCTAAAAAGATGGAAAAAGTTGAATTGGATCTCAGGGAAATGATACACAAAACAAAGTGCACAAATATAAGAATCACTGGTGTCCCAGAAGGAGAAGAGAGAAGTAAAGGGCTAGGAAGAGGAGTTGAGGATATAATGGGGGAAAACTCCCCAACCCTCATAAAGGACATAAATATATAAGTTAAAGAAGGCCAAGGAACTCCAGAAAGAATAAATCCAAATAGGCCTTCCCCAAGACACACACTAATTAGTTTCTCAAATGTTGAAGAGAAGCAGAAAATCCTGAAAGTGGCAAGAGAAAAACAATCTACTAAATACAAGAGAAACCAAATAAGACTATGTTCAGACTACTCAACTAGCACCCTGGAAGTGAGAAGGCAGTGGTATGATATATTCAAGGTCAGGAAAAAGAAAGACTTCTGGCCAAGAATTCTATAACCAGCCAAATTGTACTTCAAAACTGAGGGAGAGATTAAAGCTTTCACAGACAAAGAAGTCCTGAATGAATTTTTTAACAAGAGACTGGCCCTACAAGAAATACTAAAAGGATTTCTGCCAGTTCAGAAAAAAAAACACAAGTGAGGGAGGAGTGGGGCCAGAGAATTGAAGAGTACCACTAAGGGTAATGTAAACAATACAACGATAAAGAGAGAAAATAATATATAGATAGGATAAATAAAATATATGGACAGGCCATGTGGCTAAGCAAGCAGAGTTCCCACGTGCCATGCCAAAGACCTGGGTTCATTTCCTGGTGCCTGCCCATGCAAAAACAAAAACAAACAAGCAAACATATATATAGTGGATTGAAGAAATGCCTTTTTAGTGATAACTTTGAATGTTAATGGACTGAACTTACCAATTAAGAGATACAGATTGGCAGAATGGATTAAGAAACATAATCCAGCTATATGCTGCTTGCAAGAGACTCTTCTTAGACACAAGAATACAAATAGATTGAAAGTGAAAGGATGGAAAAACATTTTTCATACAAGCTGTAACCAAAAGAAAGCAGAAATAGCTATATTAATATCAGAAAAAATAGATTTTAAATGTAAAGACATCATAGGAGACAAAGGACACTATACATTAATTAAACGGTCAATTCAGCAAGAAAATATAACAATCATCAATGTTTATGCTCCCAATCAAGGAGCACCAAAGTACATGAGACAGACATTGGCAAAACTGAAGGTAGTGATAGCTATTTCAAAAATACTAGTAGAAGAATTCAGTACACCACTCTCCTCTATAGATAAAACAACCAGACAGAAGATCAACAAGGAAATAGAGAAGTTAAATAACTTTATAAATGACTTAGACCTAACAGACATATACAGGTCATTGCACCCCAAAACACAAGGATACACATTGTTCTTTACTGCTCATGGAACATTCTCCAGGATAGATCATATGCTGGGGCCCAAACAGGTCTTTTTAAAATTAAGAACACTGAAATTATTCAAAGCACTTTCTCTGATCACAATGGGATGAAGCTGGATCTCAATAACCACCAAAGAATGAGAACATTCACAAATACATGGAGATCAAATACTCTTAAACAACCAGTGGGTCAAAGAAGAAATTGCTAGGGAAATCAATAGCTATTTGAAGATGAATAAAAATGTGAATACAGCTTATCAGAACTTATGGGATGCAGCAATAACTGTGTTGAGAGGGAAATTTGTTGCCCTAAATGCCTATATAAAGAAAACAAGAAAGAACAAAAATTGAGAAATTAAGAGCACACCTGTAGGAACTTGAGAAAGAACAGCAAACTAACCCCAAAGCAAATAGAACAAGAGAAATAACAAGGATTACAGGAGAGATAAATAAATGGGAGAATGAAAGAACAGTAGAAAGAATCAATAACACCAAAAGTGGGTTCTTTGATAAAATAAAAAAGTTGAATGGCCACTAGCAACACTGACAAAGAAAAAAAGAGAGAGGATGCAAAAAAAACAAAATCAGAAATGAGAAGCAGTGCATTACTACAGACCCTGAAGAAATAAAAGAAATCATAAGAGGATACTATGAACAGCTATATGTCAACAAACTAGACAACTTAGATGAAATGGATAAATTTTGGAGACACTCAAACAAGCTGCACTGACTTAGGAAGAAATAGAAAATGTCAACAAACCAATCACAATAAAGAGACTCAATCAGTCATCAAAAATCTTCCTACAGAAAAAAGGCCAGGGCCAGATGGTTTCACAGGGGAATTTTATCAAACATTCCAAAAAGAACTAACACCAGTCCTGCTCAATCTCTCCAAAAAAAAAAAAAAATGAGGAAAAAAGGAACTCTACCTAACTCATTTTCTTTTTACCTAACTCATTTTATGAAGCTAATATCATTTTACAACCAAAACTGGGTAAAGATACTATAAAAAAGGAAAACTACAAGCCAATCTCCTTAATGAAATTGGTGCAAAAATTCTCAATAAAATATTAGCAAATTGAATCCAACAACACAGTAAAAGAATTATACACAATGACCAACTGGGGTTTATAGCAGGAGTGCAAGGATGGTTCAACGCAAGAAAATCAATGAATGTAATACAGCATATTCACAATTTGAAAGGAAAAAATTATATGATCATCTTGATTGACATGGAAAAAGCATTTGACAAACTTCAGCATCCTTTTCTGATAAAAACACTCCAAAACATAGAATCAAAGATAACTACCTCAATATGATAAAGGGAATATACGAAAAAACAATAGCCAGCATCATACTCAATGGAGAGAGACTGAAAGCTTTCCCCCTAAGATCAGGAGCAAGACAAGGATGCCCAGTGTCACCACTATTATTCAACATTGTGCTAGAAATTGTAGCTAGAGCTATCAGGCAGGACAAAGAAATAAAGGACATCCACATTTGAAAGGAAGAAGTAAAACTCTCATTATTTGCAGATGATATGATACTATACTTGGAAGATCCTGAGGAATTTACAGCAAGTTACTTGAGCTAATAAACAAATTAAGCAAGGTGGTGAGATACAAAATTAATGTGTAAAAATCAGTAACATTTCTATACACAAGCAGTGACCTAGCTGAGGAGTCAGTTAAGGAAAAAATTCTATCCAAAATAACAACTAAAAGAAACAAGTACGTAGGAATGAAGTTAACTAGGGACATAAAGGATTTGTACATGGAAAACAACATAACATTGCTAAAAGAAATCAAAGGCGATCTAAATAGGTGGAAAGACATTCCCTGTTCATGGATACGAAGGCTAAATATAGTTAAGATGTCAAATCTCCCCAAATTGATCTATAGGTTCAACACAGTACCAATCAAAATTCAAACAACCTACTTTGAAGATCTATAAAAGCTATTTACCAAATTCATCTGGAAGGGAAAGAAATCCTGAATAGCTAAAAGCATCCTAAAAAAGAATAAAAAAGAGGGAGGGATTAACACTCCCTGACTTTAAAACCTATTATAAAGCCACAGTGGTCAAAACAGCATGGTACTGACACAAAGATAGATGCACTGGCCAATGGAATTAAGAGTGCAGAAATAGATCACCAAATCTAAGGCCCCCAAATCCTCTGAACTGGGATGAAATAGTCTTTTCAATAATTGGGCATGGAAGAACTGGATAGCAATAGCCAACAGACTCTAAGAATGAAAGAGGACCCCTATTATATACCCTACACAAAAATTAACTCAAAGTGGATCAAACACCTAAATAAAAGAACTAGCACCATAAAGCTTCCAGAAGAAAATGTAGGGAAACATCTTCAAGACCTAGTAATAGGAGGTAGCTTCCTAAACTTTACACCCAGAGCAGAAGCAGCAAAAGAAAAAATAGATAAACGGGAACTCCTCAAAATGAAATGCTTCTGCACCTCAAAAGACTTTGTCAAAAAGGTGAAGAGGCAGGCAACTCAATGGGAGAATATATTTGGAAATCACATATCAGACAAGGTTTGATTTCCTGTACATGCAAAGAAATCATACAACTCAACAACAAAAGAACAAGCAACACAATTATAAAATGGGCTAAAGATTTAAATAGGCATTTTTCTGAAGAGCAAATACAGATGGCTCAAAAGCATATGAAGAGATGCTCGTTTTCTTTGGCTATAAGGGAAATGCAGATCAAGGCTACAATGAGATACCACCTCACATCTCTAAGAATGGCTGCAATTTAACAGGAAACTATAAATGTTGGAGAGGATGTGGAGAAACTGGGGCACTTATGCAAAGTTGGTAGGAATGTACAATGGTGCAGTTATCGTGGAAAACTGTTTGGCGGTTCCTTAGAAAACTAAATATTGAGTTGCCCTATAGACCCAGCAACAGCACTAATTGGTATATACCCAGAAGAGTTTAAAGCAATGACACAAATAGACATTTGCACGCTGATGTTCACAGCAGCATTATTCACAATCACCAAAAGAGGGAAACAAACCAAATGCCCATCAACAGACAAGTGGATCAACAAAATGTGGTATATACATACGATGAAATATTATGCAGGAGTAAGACAAAATGATGTCCTAAAGCACATGACAAGATGATTGAGCCTTGAGAACAAAATGCTGAGTGAAATTAGCCAGACACAAAAGGATGGATACTGTATGATTCCACTTTTATCACCAACATAAAGGTATAATTAGAGGCTTATCCTACAGAATATAGGGGACTTAGAGATATATAGAGGTTAGAGATGGGTGAACTGTTAGCTAATAAGGTTGAACTCCCATGTAAGGGAATAGATAGGAGTGAAGGTGGTTCTCTAGGGGATCTGTAAGTAATATTATCATATTGAAGATGAATAAGATTGAAAGGGGTTGTATAGACCTATGTGTCCCACTGATTAACACTAGAAATATGAATTAGTTCTCGTAAGAATTACCTCAAAGATATAATTCTTGTATAAAGAGTGTTTAAGTCCAGAGTACAGGGGGAAAACCACCATTGAATGCTATGAGCTATGTTCAAAAGGAAATCATCAGCACTACCACAGCAACAGAAGAAGTAAATAATGAAGGGACAAGAGTTAAGAGGAGGTTTAGATTTCCTATTTGGCGAGGATGTGTTTATTGGTTTTCTTGCTCTTGGGAACAATGAAATGATCTAAAATTGAGAATGTTGATGGACTGTGGACTTTGTGCACTCTACATGATGCCCGATGAATGCAAGTAGCTGAAGGATGCACTGACAGAAGCAGATTGACGAAAGATGGTATATACTTATGAACAAAGATTGTGCTGCTACAAAAAGGAACAAAGTTGTGAGGCATGCAACAATGTGAATGAACATGTGGGACATTTGTTGAGACAAAATAAGCAAGAAGCAAAAGAACAAGAATGGTATGGTCACGTTTAGAAAATGCTTATAAGAAAACAGGGGCCTTGATTGTAAGCTTTTAGAGCAGACACATTAAATCTGGAGTGGTTAATATTATTTCTGAATTTTGAGAAGCTGTTTTATATATACAACCAGATATAAGAAATAAGAACGAAGCTGAACACATTGGGGTTAAAGTAATTCAGAACATAGGGATAAGAAAGACAGTGTCTATATTGTAGAACCACACATACTCTTTAAGACCAGTGCAAGAAAGGTTTATTTGGTCTGGAACTGAAATTTTCTGTAGTGCATACTCTAATTCAACCTATCTGTATAGCTCATTTGAACAACTGAAGCACAGAGAGCCCAGAATAAGGAAGAGGTACTTTAATCCTGTATAGATTATTATAATATCTGGATACATACTAGAGTATATTAAGCAGATAATCAAAAAGTATTGGCAAAGTCCCCTGAGGGAGAAGAGAAAAATGTGGAACTATTAAATCTTACTATCAGGGAATCTCCTGATATTGTGTCAAACTTTAGGGACACCCAAATCAATAGGCCATGTACTCGATCATGAGGTTTACTATTGTGGAGCTTGTGTAGGTAACGGACCTACAGGTATCCTTAAGAGATACTTTTAGAGGACCTCTGCTATTGCGCAGATGTGGCCTCAGCCTCTCTAAGTCCAACTCTGCAAGTGAAATCATTGCCCTCTCCCCTACCTGGGAGATGACATCCAGGGGTAAAAGTCTCCCTGGTGACATGAGAGATTACTCCCAGGGATGAATCCAGACCTGGCATCGTGTGATCAACAATTCCATCCTGACTAAAAGGGGGAAAAGTGCAACTAATAAAGTATCAGTGTCAGAGAGATTTCAAATAGAGTTGAGAGGCTACTCTGGAGGTTGCTCTTATGCAAGCTTCAGTCAGACCTTGCTACCTGTCATAACCTGTCAACCCCCAACCAGGACCAGTCCAGCCAATCCTAAAGAACACCTAGGGCAATATATAAGATTCTACAAAAGATCCATGCACTAGATTAAATTTCCAGAAACCTAAAACCTCCAGATGGGTCCCTGGTACAGATAAAATCTGAAACCTAGCCCAGCCTCTCCTGAACATCAAATAGTTCCATCTCCCTACCCCATATTAGTGACAGACCCTTCCAATATGAAAAATTTAGAATTGCCATAGCCCAAACACCCCTAAAGAGGTCCTCTAGAAGTATCTCTCAGGCATCTCTAAAGAGAGGGATGGAAATATCAAAGGTGATGGTGGAGTTATACAGAGAAGATAGGATTTAACAAATGAATACGAAAACTGAATCATTAAATTAATATCTCTTTTAGTCTCCAGTATTTTAGAGCAGCTACAAGTGAAAACCTAAAATTGTGGAATTGTAACCCATGTCAAACTCTGAAATCTGTTCGACAACTAATCATGGTGCTATGCTTTGAAATTTATAGCTTTTGTGTATACATGTTATTGTTCATAAAAAAGAAGGAAAAAAGTCGATTGTGGTGATAAAAAAATATTTAAGCCCTGTAGTGCTCACTTCAGCAGCACATATACTAATATGCTATAGTACATAATTTAAAAAGTTAAAAATAAAAAAAATTAATGAAGAAGGTCAAAGGAGAAGGAGGGGTTATAAAGAAAAGATAGGATTTGACAAATGAGTATGGCTACTGAATCATTATATTGATCTTCCTTTTAGTCTCCAGTGTCTTGGAATAACTAGAAAGAAAAACCTACAATTGTGGAACTATAACCCATACCAAACTCTGAAATCTGTTCTATAACTACTTGTTATAATCTCATTGGAAATTTATTGCTTTTTTGTATGTATGTTGTATTTCATAGTAAAAATGTTTTAAAAAGTGGGTTCATAAGTAAGTTGTTTGTATTTCTTATTCTGACTATGTAATTTGTTATGATCTAAGGAGAAATTCTGCCCTTTATTCATGAAAGAACAAGAAAAGGAAATTCCCATCATTTATGAATTTATCAGCATTACTTCCACACATGCCCCAAACTACTCAAACATATGCAAAGAGGACTCAAGACCCCAGAATTTACCTCTTTCTCTGTTTGCTTTAAGCCCCTGTGTCTCCTGCTCCAACATGCTAAACAGCTACATTCTGACTTCTCCCATTATGTTGCTAATTCTTACACAATTTTAAAGGTTCTGCCTTGACATTACTCATCCAGAAGCCTTCCCTGGTGATCTGAGACAAGTGCAGTGATGCTTCTTAGGTTCCCCAAGGACCTTCTACTAATTCCCAATCTAATACTTAAAAGTGTATTGCAATTTCTCATTATCAAGCGTAAGCAAGGACCATTTCTCATTCACTGTTATTTCTCCGAGGCATTCTATAAGGCATGGCACATAGTTAATGCTTAATAAATTCTCCATTGAATGAATCCTCACTGAAAAGGGGAGGGTTAATCACCCATAACCCTCTAGTCTCATGTTGGTCTTTGAAGATAGTTCTCTACCACAAAATCAGGAACCAATAATACTGAAAGCAAACTCCTAGAATCTCAAACTTGCTGGCACCTTATTTGAAGCCTTACACTCTTCAGTGACTGTTCCCTGTTATCCAGGGATATGGCCTGTTGCCTGGTGCAGCAAAATATAAGCCTAATGTAGGACTCTGGTTCTTGGGTACTGGCCTTATCTCTCCTCAGTCTGGCAACTGTCTTGTCCATTTTGAAGTACTCTCAGAAATAAGGCAATGTAATTCAGATCTTGCTCCAGAAATCAAACTTGGCTGGATTTGCCTTGGACTTTATGGACAGGAATTTTGCAATAAAAATGTTTGTGTCCATAATTGACAAAAGTGCTCTTTCAATTTTATTTACTTTTAAATACTTTTACTTTTAAATTTATTTACTTCTAAATTCCGTAATATTAAACCTTCTTCCCATCATAATCCCTTCCCAATAATATTAGAATTAAATAACTTAATTATTTAATTAAAGCTATATATTTTATTTTAAACTAAGTCAATTATTGGGTGGTACAACAGTGGCTCAGTTCTAAAGTTCTTGCCTGCCATGCTGGAGACCCAGGTTCCATTCCTGGGGCCTGCCCATGCGAAAAAAAAAACAAAAAACAAAAACAAAAAAACCTTAGTCAATTATTAACATTTTAATAAAAAATAATTACTACTGTGGATAAGTGTTATAGGCACATCTATTTAATTTCTTAATATAACATTTTTTATTCTCTCATAAAACAAAATAGAACCCTACAAGAACACTTACTTACATATTGTCCAAACTCTGTGGTAACCCAAGTCTCTGTTTTCCTATCTTTCCTATTACAATGAAAGCCATCGTCTTTAAACACCTGTGAATGAATCACAGCAGGTTCCTCCCACCATCTGTCCCCAATTCAGTCACTGGGGAAACTGGAAAGAGCCCAAAATGTTTGTCATTGACTTGCAGAGCACCACAGACTAATAAGTATTAAATCCACTATTCTTGTTCGTACTGTTTCCCATTATTTTACCAGTGCTGACCTCAAATCCAAGAGAATAGGAGGGTGTTAAGCACTAACATATGAGACTCATCTAATGAAAATATACATTCACATTACAGAGAACTATTAATTATATGTACGTGTATATGTATATACATATATATGCATGTGTATGTGCATATATATGTAAGTCTGTTGGCACTTCCTAATTTTTTTTTTAAACCAGGCACTGTGATTTGTTAAAAATAAGCCTTCGAGTGCTATTCTGACTTGTACAATTCTGAAGAAAGAAGAAAAATTCTGAACTAGTATGCTAACATTTTTACCCATAAAAATTGCCATGCTTGAGAGTTACTATCTCTGTGGGCTTTTTTTTTTTTTAGCTTTTAAAAATTTCTGCAAAAAAAATATACTCCTGTGCCAGTTTGAAAAGGTTTATGTACCCTAGAAAAGCCATGTTTTAATCCTAATCAACCTTGTGGGAGCAAGTTTCTTCTAATCGCTATTCAGTACTGTATGTTAGAAACTTTAGTTAGCTTATCGCCATGGAGATGTGACTCAATCAAGTGTGGATATTAAACTTGATTAGGTGGAGACTCCATTCATTCCAGATGGGTCTTGATTGGGTTTAATGGAATCCTTTAAAAGAAGAAGCACTTTGGAAAAAGCTTGAAAACAATAAAAGAGAAAGCCATGAGATTCTGAAAGAGCAGAGAACACTGTAGAACCACGAAGCAGAGAATCCACCAGCCAGTGACTTTTGGAGATGAAGAAGGAAAACACCTCCTGGGAGCTTCATAAAACAAGAAGCCTGAAGAGAAAGCTAGCAGACTTTGCCACGTGCCCTTCCAGCTGACAGAGAAACCCTGAATGTCATTGGCCTTCCTGAACCTAGGTATCTTTCCCTGGATGCCTTAGATTGGACATTTCTACAGACTTGCTTTAATTGGGACATTTTCTCAGCCTTAGAACTGTAAACTAGCAACTTATTAAATTCTCTTCTTTATAGCCATTCTGAGGCGGTGCAAGGGTAGTTCAGTGGGTAGAATTCTCACCATGTGGGTGACCCAGGTTCAATTCCCAGTCCATGAACTCCCCCCCCCCAAAAAAACAACAAACAAGAAAACCAAACAAACAAAAACAACAAAAATTCAACAAATGGTGCTGCAATAATGGGATATTCACATGGAAAAATAATGAACTGTGAACCCACCATACAGCATAAAAAAAAAAAAAAAAAAAACCATTCTGTTTCTGGTATATCGCATTCCAGCAGCTACCAAACTAGAACAACTCCTTTATAAAATGAATCTGTTCTTACTCTTCCATATTATAAATAAAACATAAATGTAATGAAAAAATGAATATAGAGAGAAGGGAAGATAGAAGTTATTAGTAGAAGGTAAAAAGAAAAAAGGAAGAATATCAAGGATTATCTGAATGAAACTATAATAATTATCGAAGCTGCTCAATTCTAAATTATTAAAAAAATATTTAAGACAGTATTGTGTAACTAAAATGTATTTTTAGTTTTCTTTTGGCTGGGAATTTATTTAATAGCATGTCTGGACATCTTGAATGGATGCATCTTGACATTTATGTTGGGACTAAGAAGGCTTATGCACACACAGTTAAATTTGACTTCTGTTCAGGTTCAAACATACACAGTCTTGTTTGGCAAATAGTAGAGTAGTCTGACAAAAGCCTAATTGCAAGGGAAGCTAAAAAAATAGGGTAGCCTTGCAGGAGAGAATGCATCCTTAGGGAGGAAAGAACTGCCCTGAGGAAGGTAAGTAGATAACAATCTTTAACTATTGGAAAAAAGTGGGATTCTGAGAAAAATAGGGCTGCTATTACTTGAATCTGTCCCCAGCCCTCTAGATTCATGTCTGGGTTCTAGGGAAAGAAAGAAGTATAAGGAAAAATAACAATAATAGCAAACCTAAAGAGCTCTTTCATCATTTTGGAGTACAAGTAACATTGTAATACATCTTGGTATCCTGGAAAGTCTGGTCTTTTTCCAAAAGCAAATTGTTGTCCATGGTGGGTAAGGTGGAGCAGCAGCAGAGAAATTCACCTCCCCCCTGGGCCTGGGAGGGGCATGGTGGCCATAGATACCAAGTGTGAGTACCCGAGAAGGAGATTTATTTCTGTTCATATGAAAGATTACCTCTGGAAACCCTCCAAAATACTTCAGGGAGCAAAGTTGTTCTGCATGAATAAGGTGAGTGGAGCCAGGCCATGATTCAGAATGATATTTTTTTAATGTGAAGGGTATCAAGCCCCCCTGTCCATAAAATTCCCAGGTTCATTAGTTACTGCTTTAGCTTCCCAGCTGCTAAAACAAATATCTTAAAATGGCTTGGCTCAAGATAATTATTTCTTGGCTCTCAGTTTCAGAGGTTAGAAGGCTTACTTCTTCCAGGGGTTGGTATCTTCTGGCTCGCCAGCAATCTTGACTTCTCCATCACGAGACAATGCATATAATGATATCCTCTCCATTCTGTTTTGGGTTCCATAGACTTCCAGCTTCTGGCTGCTCCCCATGGTTTGTTTCTCTTTCCATGTCCAATTTTCTTTTCTTATAGAAGGACCACAGTCATATAGGATTAAGACTTAGCCTCATTCAGTTTGGGCACACTTAACTAATAACATCTTCAAAGGTACTATTTTCAAATAGTTTCACACCTACAGTAACAGGGTTTGAGTCCTGAGCATGCCTTATTTTGGGGATCTGAGTCAACCCGCAACAGTCCCCTAATAAAACACAGATTCATTTGTCCCCGTTTCACTCAGGGGCTCCCTATTGTCTTCATTTGGTTACTAATTGAAAATTCTTCGAAAATAATCCAGAAGGAATGGATATTCTGTTTCCTGAGTCTAAGCTAAGATATAGCTACATAATGTCTTTTGTCAACCATTAGAAGGATGCAGTGAATCCAGCAATAGCCAAGGGCCTGGGGGTATAAAAACTTAAAGGCACAGTGGCAAGGCTCCGGCAGGTGACAAGTTCCAAATATAAGTAAAGTTATTAATAATTGTTGCTATAAAATTTTCTATGTGCCAGGCACTGTTGTGAGAATTTATGTATATCATCTCATTTAATCCTCACCACTACATGACACTACGAATAGACTACCCTTATCAGTATGTTGCAGATGAGGAGACTGAGGCATAAGTGATTTCAGCCCACCAATATCAAAGGCTGTATGTGGGATTGGAATCCAGGCATTCCTCCAAGGGCCATGCTCTTAACCTTTGTAATATACTTCCTGCCTACATTCCAACCCCTCCCATGAAGATTATGTCAACTTCATTCCTTGCCCCTGGGACAGACTTTTTAACTTCTGTTACTGACCAGTACCTTCTTTAAAGAAGACAGTTTGAGGATATCCACAGGCTCCATGTTTCTTGAAGATGCAGGGAAGGTATTATTCCTGAAGGGAATTTTCTCTCCATATTTCATATGACATTTTGAAAACAAACCCTTTTAATGAGTTCGTTGCAGGGAGGCAAATAAGCTGTTTTTTTACATCCCCCCCAGTCATTTTGCTTTATATATTTTGAGAAAGAAACCATATTAAATCTTTCCTTCAGAGAAAAAAAACATCCTATATTATTGATACTGAAATAATTCCTATAATACTAGAAGTATCATGAAGTAAAACAGCTAAATATTTTTGTGGTTGGGCAAATCTCCCCTCCCTCGAATCTATAAACTTTCAGAAACAAAGCAAGAATTTTAATATTTTCTTGCTAGACTCCAAAAAAGGTTACTTTAGTAAGTAACTTCTAAGTTACAGACACACATTACTGCTGACGGAAAAGTAATTTGTTATAATCATTTTTAATTATAGTTATTTTTAATTATCTTTGCTGTATGTGTAAACATTAAAAATACAAACAGCGCTGTTATAGCACAGATGGTGGTGCTTGTTACCCAGGCTGTCAAGCATCATTTGAACACCGCTGCCTGCCTTTCCCTAATTGTAAGGAAAAGCAGTAAAGTTGCTTCTCAGATACCATTGTTGTGTTTGAGAAAGCTAGCTTTTACTAAGGATGAGAGAACCAAATTATGGAAAATTTTATTACCTTTTCTCTCTCCTTAAGCAATGCTTTTGAACATCTCTCCATCTGAGACCCCCTTCACTAATAATAGTTCGGCATACTGTGGTGGTTTGGAGCTATGTGCTCCAGAAAAACATATTCTCAAATTTAATCCATTCCTGCGGATATGAACCCATTATAAGTAGGACCTTTTGATGAGGTTGTTTCAGTTAAGTTGAATTCAGTCAGTATGGGTCTTAACCCTATTACTGGAGTCCTTTAGAAGCAGAGTGAAATTCGGACAGAAAGAGAAAAAGTCATGGGAAGCAAGAAGCTGAAGGTCAATGGAAGAAAAGGGAGAGACCAGGAGAGGTTTCCATGTTTTGCCATGTGACAGAGGAGCCTGGTACCCAGTTTCAGAACACCAGTCTTCCGGAGGTAAGTATCACCTTGATGATACCTTGATGACACTTTGATTTGGACTTTTCCCTTGCCTCAGAACCATGGGCTAACAAATTCCCATTGTTTAAACCAGCCCATTGCATGGTAATTGCTTGAGCAGCAAAGGAAATTAAAATACGTACCCAGTGGTCAACCTAGACATGCCTACGTTTTCTTTGGCTCTGACTGAATCAACTAGCCAGGAACCTAGAATGGTTAAAAATAAATTCTATTTAAAAACTTAAATATTTGCAATAAGGTAGAAAAATAAAATGTGTAGATGGCACCAATGTTCCAAATATATGGTTTAATTTATATCTACACACACACAATAAACAACAGAAATCTATTTAATATTGCAAGATTTGTAATGCTATCAGCTCACTGGTATCAAGATTATTTCATGAAAATAGCTCCAAATTTACTAGCTATCTTGAGAACTATTATAACTGACACCAGGTGGCTAGTTCTGGAGTGGAATGAGCCTGTTTATGGATACCCCTCAAACAGAAGATGAATTTGTTCTGTGGGCTTAAAGCTAAAGGTCAGAGGTTACATGATAATCTAAATGTTAAACCCTTCAGATCAATGCAAATGGAAAAAAAATGCTCTTGGCTTAGTTTGACATTGGTTGATACACAATGTTCCACTTGAGTTTTTGCTAACTTTTGTTCAATACTTAATATTGCCTGTACAGGCATGCTGGACAACAGCCATAGCCAAAAAATCTTGATAATCATCTTTCCACAGAAAATAATACTTGCTTCAAACCTAGAATTGTAACCAAAAGAACAATTTAGGTCCCTAAAAAAGAATACTGACCATAAAATGAGAATAGGCAGAAAATACTAAAAAACAGTACAGTCTTGTTGTAGCACATATCAGCTTTGTGATAATGAATAGGATATTTTATGTCTATATTGACCTGCTGGTTTTACTGTCAGTAATTCTAATGATGTGGGAGGGTAAAAAAAAAAACCTGAAAGAAAACATAACTTTGATATTTGTGTCCTAACTTTAGAAAATGCAATTGTCATTTTTATCATTTAAAATATGGAAACTTGGGGTGGTGGTTTGAAGCTGTCCATACCCCAGAATAACATCTTCTTAAATCTAATCCATTCCTTTGTGTATAAACCTATTGTAAGTGGACATTTTGATAAGGTTACTTCAGTTCAGGAATGGGTAGCATAGGTCTTAATCCTTTTACTAGAGACCATCATAAAAGAATGAAATTCAGAGAGAGAGGGAGAGAGGGGGAGAGGGGGATGGAG